>JABUQX010089054.1:12500-24872 GCA_015478945.1 Trachelipus rathkii | reverse complement strand
CTTCTTTCTCTTCTTTCCTTCTTGTCTCCTTTTCTTCTTTTTTTTTCTCTTTTTCCTTCTTCTTTTTTTTCTTTTTCTTCTTTTCTCTCCTCTTTTTCTCTTTTCTTCTTTTTCTTTTTCCTTCTCTTTCTTCTTTTTCCTTCTCTTTTTTTTTTCCTTTCTTTTCTCCCCTCTCTTTTTCTTTTTTTCTTCCCTTCCTTTTTTCTTTTCTCCTTTATTCCGCTCTGTTTTGAAGTTCCTTCCCTTTCTCTTTATTTTCTTTAGGTAGTTCTGTTTGATTAAGAAAATTTTTTTATATATATATATATACATAGAGGTGTTGTTCTTTTTTGGTGACATAATCGAATTTTTTTTCTTTTCAAATTGAAGGTATCTTTGTTTTTTTTTTGAAAACAGTGGACATTAATTAACAGTTTTGTTGGTTCTTGTTATTGAACAGATATAATTGTACATTAATTCATTGATGGATTTTTTTTTTATCTTTGTGTTCTTTTGAAAAATGATGGATGGTGTTCTTATTCTTCTTTGTGTTCACTGACAAATTGTGTAAGGATGACGGATGTGCACCAAATATTCCTTTGTTCTTCGAAATAATCGCGGTCGATGGTAGCAGATTGAGAGTCTCAGATCATTAAGGGACTTGAAAGAAACATAAAAGGAGAATTTCTGTATTTTCTTACTCCAGTTTGGAGAAATAAAGGATATATATTTTATATATATATATATATATATATACATATATATATATTATATATAAATATATATATATATATATATATATATATAATATAATATATATATATATAATATATATCATATATATCATAAATATATATATATAGGCATTTTTTTTGTGTTGGTTGTCAATATTCATTTTTTTCCTTTTATTTAAAATGGGAAATTCAGATAAGGAGCAAACTGGTAAAGTCATATTCAGAGACACAACCACTTGAAGAAGAAAGTGCAATTGCACTTGGAAAGGTTCCAAGTGGCCATAACAAAGGATGAAAATCTTGATGTTGATCGGATGACGACACTATTGAAAGGAATATTACAGGCTTTGGAAAGTAAGAAAGGACCCACACGTACAGAGGAGGAACCGATAGCCACAGCACAGAAGAGTGAGGTAACAGAAGTTACCCAGACGGGACAAAAGACTGATCCTAAAGGAGGTCTTAACATAAAAAATAGAGTGAGGATCGAGGATCAGGCCTACCAAAATTGGAGGCTGACCCGTGATCAAAGCAGCAAACAAAGGAACATCCCAAAGAAGACAGCACGGTATGAAACAGATGAGGAAAGTAGCTCAGAGAGGGCAACAAGTGACCCATTTGATGTAACGAATGAGCATAGCAGCAATAAACCAAAGAGGTTGAATAAGAAAAGGAGAAGGAGGGCGGAAAGAAAATACACCTTCGAGAAGTCTACAGCGGAAGAGAATAGAAGAAGCTGAGAGTGAAGTGGACCAGGGAAAAAAAAATGGCTCAAAAGGTTAATAGAATTGGAAGAGTCAGGTGTGGAACATACAAAAGCAGTGAGTAAGATATTTATCGTTTTGGCCGGTGAGATGGTGGAGGGATGAATCATTTAGGAGAAGTAATTATAAAGGCTGTGAATCCTAACTATATGACTAAAAAACTCAAAAATTTGAGGCATTATATCCTTTTGCCAGCAATATGCCAAGGAACAATTGGGTAAAGACAAAAGTCGTTGGGCAGTAGAACTCATAAATTTCTTAGAAGGTCCCGTACTAAGGACATACTATAGTATATACAGGGCTAAGGTCAAATATACCACCATAGTGGCTAGATTAAAAAGCTGGTGCAAGGAGGAAAAGAAACCGAGCAGATAGATTTGCAAAAAGAGTTTTGGAGGTTGGAGATGCGGAAAATGAAAAAGTGGCTGAATTTGCGTAAGGGTGCAAAACCACTACGAGGCAGCCACTTAAAGAGAAGATAGGCGAAAACAAATATTTAAAGAAACAAATTATTGAATTTCTCCGAAAAAAAATGGCAGAGATTTTATAATAAGATGAAATGAGAAAGAAAGGCCTCCCCCGTAAAGTAAATGGAAAAGATGTGGCTAAATGGCACAGGGAGAGATGACTGGTATGATAACTGAGAGGAATTCCCAGACGAAGGATACCAATATTGGGCCCATATCAAATGAAATTACAAGATCTACAGAGGACATACGCAGAAAGAGAGTGCGCTTGGAAGCCAGTTTATCGCAGAAACATACAAGGAAAATACACCAGGGAAATATAAATGAAAGATATAATACGGAGTAAAAAAGATGTTCTTGTGCAACAGGGTAGAGCATTTAAAAGAGAATGTCCAAAATATAATGGTGGTGCCTGGGATGTGGAGTGATATGAACATCCGAAACTTCGGAATGGGATTCCAAGAAGAGGGCGCCAGACAACAAAACAAGTCTATCAAAAAGACAAGAATCAACAAGAACATGGGCGACAAGGGCAAAATATTGCGAAGACATTGAAAAAAAAATGCTCTCTATGCATAGTATAGGCATTTAGGGATACTGATCCACTAAGAGACGAGTTAGAGCATGAAAAAGGAACAAAAACATGCAATCTTCGGGAAGACGAGTAAGCTCCGCCGAACCCGGGAAACGAGAAGGAGCGAAACCCAAAAGAGAACCACTGTTTACTAACCCAGCCCGCTATTCAAGTATACCAGTCATTGGATCCAGAAGCAGAGGAGTTTTTAAGCAGGAAACCTCAGGAAAATAGGAATGCCTTACCACAACGAATACTCAAAGGAAGAGGAGCAGGCACAGTAAATTCAACAACTGGTATATACCATGCCATCAGTAGGACAACCATTGAAGGTAAGCAAGGCATTAATATTACTCCTTTGTTGAAATTTGTTATAAAATTAAATAATGTTGAAATGACAGCCATTATTGACTCAGGTTCACAGTATTGTATCATAGGCCAGGAACAGTTCAGAAGGATCCAGAATCCCGAAGTTTTAGAAAAGGTAATGAGGTTACGAGGAGTAGGTGACCCTCAAATGGTTGTGGAATCCCACCAAACAGCAAGATTAAGGATCTCAATTGAGGACATCAATTATGGTTCAGCAGATTTTATTGTGGTTGAAAGACTAAAAGAAGGCACAATATTAGGAATGCCATTTTTGATACAGAATAAAATTAAAATTGACGTAGGGAATGGTTCACTCACAAGGCATGGTGACCAAGACACAAAGGAACAAGTCTACCTTTCGGAGAAGTCTGGGAATTGTGTAAGGACTGTAATATCCTTGCCAGTGTATACTACGGAAGAAGTGGAAATTACAATAAATGATTGGGTTCCAGTAAAAGCTACTTGGACTTCAAACCAGATTAAGCCCAGAGAAGGAAGATATTATGATATGAAACCAGAAGAACTATTGGTCGAAGGAGAGGAAAATAATCGAAGAGGGTATAATAAACGATTCAAATTATTACCAGGATTGGTAAAATGGAATACCAAAGAAGGTACTATATTAATCAGGAAACTTATACCAGGACAATTAAAATTTGGAAAAAGAGAAAAAATAGGAATAGCCCATCTAATACTGGATGAAGAGGACCTCCAAAAATATGACAATAGAGGATATACGATAAACACACTGGTACAAGGAACAGGAAGACAAGGAACCATTGAGGAGGAATGGACAAAGGAAAAATTAGAAAAAGAAATCACATTCATGGAGGAATTAACACAAGAACAACGAAAGGAAATAATAGAAGTATTATACAGGCAAAAAGGTGTATTTAGCAAGAATGACTCAGATGTGACAACAACGTCGATGACACCATATAGGATTCGGCTACACGATTATACCCCAATCTACCAAAGGGCAAGAAGATTTGACCAAAGGACAAATGAAGAAATTGAAAAACAGGTTTAGGAATTGTGTCTAAAGGATATTGTGGAGCCATGTGCCGCTGAATGGAGTTCCCCAGTGGTACCTGTTAGGAAGAAGGATGGGACACTTCGTCTATGCATAGACTATAGGCGCATAAACAGAGTAACAGAAGCAGATAGGTTCCCAATGGCCAACATTTCAGAAACAATCTTCTCGTGTCATGGGGTGGAATATTATTCTTGTTTGGACTTGGTCAAAGGATATTATCAGATGAAATTAGAAGAGGATAGTAAGGACTTTACTGCATTTTCTACCGTTAGTGGCCAATACAGATTCAAAAGGCTGAGTTTCGGGCTAAAAAATGGACCAGCAGCATTCCAGAGGGAGATGCAGAGGATACTAACAGGATTTAGCCGGGACAAGGTGGTGGTATATGTGGATGATGTCCTCCTGATATCAAAGGATTTTAAAGAACACCTACTGCTGATCGAACAGGTCCTACAACGGTTCTCCGAAGCCAATGTCAAAATTAAAATCAGCAAGTGCAGCTGGGCTCAAAAGGAAATTAAATTTTTAGGACATATTCTCAGTAGGACTGGAATAAGGAAGCTCCCAGAATTTATGGATCAGGTGGACAAGTTGGAAAGACCAAACAACATAGGAGAACTCAGGCGGTACCTAGGAATGATTAACTTCCAGCGTAAGTTTATTAAAAACTGTTCAGGAGTGGCAGCACCCCTTAGTGCTCTGACAGGAGGAAAAAGGAAGGATAAGATCGAATGGACAGAAGAAAGGATTCAGGCTTTCGAAAATTTAAAGAGACTGATGAAAGAATCTGTAGAGCTGGCATTTCCGGATTTCACAGAAGGTAGTCCAAAATTAGAGCTTTATGTGGATGCCAGTGGATTTGGTATGGGTGCAGGTCTATGTCAGCAACAAGGAAAGGAAAAAAGAGTAATAGCTTATAACTCTCATTCATTCGATGCGTGTGAAAGAAGAGCATCCACCATAGAGAGGGAATTGTTGGCTATCAGGTGGGGAATCAAGAGTTTCCGTCCATTTTTGTTGGGTCAGGAGTTTATTTTATACACAGATCACCGCCCACTAGTGTACCTCCACACAATGAAGTTAGTAGATAGTAAGTTGGCTCGTGTCTTGGACGATTTAAGCGAGTACAGCTTCCAAATCCATTATTTTCCGGGAAAGGAAAACATCTTTGCTGATACATGGTCTCGTTGTCAAAGGAAACAAGAGGAAGAAACCGATGTCATAAATCTAGAGGCCCTACCAAGAGGTCTAGAAGTAATAAGGTTGGTACCAGGAGGTGCTGATTCTTTGTTTTTGAGCTTGCAGGAAGTTTTAAAAAGGGAACAATTACAGAAGAAGGACCACCAGGAATTAAGGAAATTCTTACTAGAGGTTTTGATAAACAACAGGAAGATGTATGGGTTAGATAAACAACCCAAATCACTCAAATATTTAAAAACCATCAGTATTTCAGGAAGGGAACCAATCCCAGAGGTATTACTGGCAGCTAGCGATGAGTTCAACTTGAAGATCTGGCTGCATCACGGGACTTGTTGTTCAGTTGTGTATATGGGACCTAAAGCAAGGAAACGAGAAGATTTAAAAAACATTCACATTCAGGTATTAGGAGGTACCCATTTCAATCCATTAAGAGATAATGGTACGTTCCAGATGAATAAGGATAATACGATAGTAGACGAATTAGCAATCGAAGATCAAGAGGTACCATCTGAGGAAGAAAATGAAGGATTCATGGACAGTGAAGAAAGTGAGGCAGAAAACTTATTGGAACACCCACCAGAAGAGGGACTAGGGGTAAATCTATTAATGAAGGAAAGAGGACACCAGTCTCGGTTAAGCTGCAACCACAAGTTATCAGGAGTTGCATGGCAAGACATTTCCATTGGCGAAACATCTAGGTGTGCCTTTTTAGACACAGGATCTGTTATTAGTTTGGTCCAGGAAACTGTCATCAGGGAGTTAGAACCATTTGGACTTATTTTGAGGAAATGGAGTGTGGACATCACATTAAATGGGATTACCACCAAAATTGTTGAATGCACCACAGCAGTAGCTGTCAGGATAGATACACGCTACAGGAAAACAGTATTACCATTGGTAGTTGTTAAGGATGGGTTCATTCCGGCATGTTTTCTTTTGGGAATGAATTACTTGGTGGAAACAGAAGCGATTCTGGATTTTGGCGAAGGCATCATCGCACATGGGGATGATGAGGATCAGGTTAGTGATGGTTTTCTTGTTAATGTGTATAATGTAATAGCGTGTGATAATAATAGGATTGACAATATCATAACATTGAACGAAATAATGACATTACAGGAAAGATCTAAGGTGATAAAGGAATTGAAGAAGAGGGTTAAGAATAAAAAACAAATTCTTAAAACGGATGTGTGTCTTTAAAGGAATTTTATAGATATAAGGAGGATTTATTAATGAACGATGCTATATTAGTTAAAAGGATGAAGAACGACAAGTTGTGTGCAGTAATAGGGTTTAAACAGATGGTCAGCATTTGTGTAGTAATACACCGAAACATGGCACACATAGGACAGGGAAAACTAACAGACTTGATGGCAAGATACGTATGGCATCCGAAAGGTCATACTATAATCCAGGAGGTGTGCAGGACATGTCCCACTTGTCAGCTAAATAAGGTAGATCACAAGGTAATATTCCCACCAGTTTGGAAAATCCAAGTTGCTAATCCTTTCGAGTTGGTGGCAATTGATGTAATGGCTTATGCCAAAAACAAGGAGAGGAAATGTTGCTTGTCTAGTGGCTGTGGACCACTGCAGCAAATGGGTCTCAGTCAGACCACTAAAGGACAAGTCAGCCAGAAGTGTCACAGGGGCATTTGAAGATCAGATGTTACCAACATTTTTGAGGCCCCCATACAAGGTTTTAACAGATAATGGGGTGGAATTCAAAAGTAACAGGTTTAGGGACATGCTCAAAAAGTACAACATAGATCATATATTCAGCAGTCCTTATAAGCCATCTTCGAACGGGGCAGTAGAGCGCACGAACCGTACGTTTGCAGAGTTCCTGAAGAACATAGTGACAAAGGACCAGGAGTGGGATGACTGTTTACCCAGGGTGTTATAATTTATAACAACACAAAACACTCAGAACTTGGAATGACACCAGCCGAAAAACTATTAACCCAAACACATAAGGAGGGAAAGGTATTGCCGATCTCTATGGAGGAGCAAAGCAAATGGAAGGAAGGACATCCAAACTGGCTCCCCTATGCAGTAGGAGTTAAGGTCAAAAGGAAGATTATTTCGGCAGATCGGTCCTTAGAGAAAAAACTAGGTGAAAGATATGAAGGACCATTCACGGTTGTCAAAGTAATAGCTGGTGGAATGACATATGATGTTGAGGGTCAAGGTAAAACTATGAGGGTCCACTATGCACATTTAAAAGTATGGGCAGACCCACCAGATTACCTCAGGCAGTATTTTGAGAATGAAAAAGATGAGGTCTATTCACAGCATGAACATAGGATTGAAATAACAACAGAGGATGAAATAGAGGAAGCACCAGTAGGTATCGTGTACAGTACACTCCCCAATGAAGTAAAAAAGAAAAAGGGTAGGACAGAAATTAAGGAAACATGGGACCTTCTACAATTGGCCATTGGTAAACCAAGCCATAAGAAGGATATAGGAATTCAAACGGAACATTTAGGAGAGGATAAGGAAACACAAACAGAGGCAGAACCTATTCCATCTCCTATAGATACTAGTGATCTATTGGATTGGGTGGATTCAGCACCAGAGGATGCAACTTCAGATGCAGGATTTGATCTACAGAGTTTCGAAAGAGAGTTAAGGTTCCCTAATAACAGTTACACCATAGGTATAACCATTTCATACGCTACTGAAGAGGAAGAGGAGGTTCTAGGAAGTATAACTTCAGTACATGATGAGGATATACAGGTAGATAATCATGTTACAGGTAATTTAAATATCCCTTTTTATAATTTCAGATCCATTCATGAGGAGTTAAGAGAAGTTGGTGAGGATCCTGAACAAATGATGTTGGCTGATAGATCAGAAGGACAAGGAGGAACCCAACAAGGATCGGAGATTGAACATCGGCCAATGACGCGGTCAAGAGGGTCGGCTCCAGATCTCCCGAACGTACAGAAAAGGGTATTGGAGTATGAAAGGAGGGCTGAAGAGAGAAGGGCGTCTAGTGGAAACTAGGTAGTTACTACTCTTGTTCATATTGTTATTGATTTTTTTTTCTGGTTATTATTATTTGAATTATGGGATGTTTTCCCTTCTTTAAAGATTGGGTTTCCAATCTTGAAGGGGTGAGTAGTGTCATGAGTCTAATGACTCATGGCATCTATTTTGATCAACCTCCCAAATTTTTACGAAGCAGAAAAGTGTCCAGGCTAAAGGGAAAACTCATCGTTTTTCTCAAAAGAAGTTCGGGTAAACAGTTGTGTTAAATTCCAGCTTAAAAAGTGCCTGAGTCATTACAAAATTGTGATTGCCGACTTTATAAGGATTTTTACTAAGTTGTTATTATCAGCTTTCCAAGGATTTATTTACGAGCTGTGATTCCAGCTTTATAAAGGACAAATTCTCCCAAAAAAATTGGTATGTATAGTTAAATATAAAGCGGTGTTTACGATAGTTTAAAATCTAAAAGTAGGAATAGGATTTATGATTTGCTGTTTAGATTTGACGAAATAGCGTTTAAGTTTAATTAAAATATAGACAATATTAAAGCGTAAATTGTGGAAAATTAGATACGAATAAACTAGGAGACATTGTTAGAATACGAGGAATTACCAAAGAATATTGTAAAATTTATATATGGGATCTTTTTGGTTTAAAGGACAATGAAAGTTGTATTAAGAATAGTCAATGATAAATGAAAGTTTAGAGTAAGAATGACATAGTAATCTATAGGAAAAGATAGCCAAAAGGATTTAAGGAGGAATTATATATATATATGTGTGTGTGTGTGTGTGTGTGTGCGTGTGTGTGTGGGTATTGATACGTACATGGTTAAAAGCACACATACAGGTATAATAAGGATCTTTTAAGATATGAGAGGCTCACATTTGAGAAAAGAGGCGCACACACAATTTAGGTTACAGTTGCGGACGAAGGTATAGGTTAAAATCAGATTATATTATTATTATTATATTAATTATTATTATATTATTAATTATTATTATTAATATTATTATTATATTATTATTATTATTATTATTATTATTATTATTATTACGTTCCCTTATTTTTATTAGTATATGTGCAAGTACGAATGGATATATACAAAAGTGAATAGAGAATTTGTGTTTGTAGGAATGCGTTCTATTTAGGTTATAGCGGTGCTATGACTTGATTATTTAGGTTATAGCAGTGCTGTGACTTGTTATTATTATTATTATTATTATTATTATTATTATTATTATTATTATTATTATTATTATTATTATTATTATTATTATTATTATTATTATTATTATTAATAACAATTATTAATTGTTATTCCGATAGCATGGATAACTATTGGCGTTATTAAATTTATATTTTGCTATTAGTGAGCCAATAATTAATGGTTGGTTATTTTATGATTTTCAGGGAGACGAGTTTGGAGCCGAGGTTAGACCCGAGTTTTCGAGCCAAGTTTAGAGCCAAGTTCAAAGCTGAGTCTAGGACCCAACTCAAGAATTGGATTCCGACCGGACTCAGACGCAAGGTTAAGTCCAATAAGGTCACGACCGGATATTAAGGCCAAGGCTGCAATTAATAGCCAACTAAGCTTCCAGCTAAATTTAGAGGCCCAAGTTAACCCTAGGTTAGCTACTGAGGTTTAAAAAACAGACTACGGAAGATTCCCAAGGTCGAAAGGTCACACAGGTCGTGTGTCAATTGGATCAGGTTATTCAAAGGAGTAAAGAGCACCTTCCGAAGGGTCATTCGTCTAAATAACGACGTTAAAAAGGAAGTATTGCTCTTGTACCTTTTATAAATAATTTAAACTGAATTTGTAAATAATAAACATAACCCGGGTTTATATTGTACTGTATATTTTTGTTTCGAAATAAATTGGTATATAATATTTAGCTTAGGTTAGTAATAGGGTGTTTATGAATTAAAGTTAAAACAGCCATAGGTAGATAGGATAATATTGAAATACTTAATTATTCATATTATTTATTATATATAAGGAAAAAACCCAACTTTCGTGTCTTTCAATCCTTTTTGTTCTTATTTTCACTGTAACAGGAAAAGTCCTCTGTAAAGGAACGCAACCTTGCCTCCCTCATTAAAAAGGAGACGTAACAACAAAAATCCCATAACAACGCATTCATTTCAATATATATATATATATATATATATATATATATATATATATATATATATTATATAATTATATATATAAATATTTTATAAATATTATCTATATACAATAATATATATATATATAATTATATATAATATATATATATATACTTAGAGAAATTAGTCGACGCACAGGGTGCGGTGCGGTGCGGTGCGATGCGGTGTGGATGCGGTGCGGTGTGGTGCGCAAATTTTGGTGCGGTGTGGTGCGCTGCGTCAAACAAAACCAGTGTACCGGTGAGGTCAATTTTTTAAAATATAGAGGTGGGTGATTGTGGGAGCGCGAGCTCATCTGAAACAGAGGGGCGGTGCGACAAAAAATTGAAAAAACCCCCCTTTTTTTTTTTTTTTTGGGGGGGGGGGTTTTTGGGGGGGGCGGTGCGACAAAAAATGACTTTTGGTGTGGTGCGGTACGGTACGGTGCCGCATAATTTCAGTGTTTTGATCAAACCCTAGTTAATAGTGAATTATACTAGAGAACCATCCAGGGTTCTATCGCCTCCAACAGATTCAAGGTAGCATAAATAGACTTTGGCTTGTTGTTACTTCAATCTAAAGAAATAATTCAAGTTGTTTCAATCTTTAAATATTGTGAGGCAACTTGGTCCTGTAATCTCCATAATTAGGCTGATATATATATATTTCACTTATATAATATATATATATATATATATATATCATTATTATTAAATTAAATTAATATTAAAAAATAATTATTAATAAAATATTTTTATTTTATAAAAAATAATTTAAATAATATTCTTTTCAAATTTTATAATATATAGATAAATTCTACTAAAGATGGATATATTTCGTTATTTATATATATATATATATATATATATATATATATATATATATATATATATATATAATATCTATATATATAATATATTTATCTATGTAAATATATATATATATATGAGCGTATATAGGGAAATAAAGATTGTAGAGAAGATATAGAGATAATTTCTTGAACTTTATATATATTATTATATATATATATATATTATATATAAATATATAATAATATAAAGTATAGCTGCCTTTGTTTAAAAAAAAATCGATCTAAATGGACAAACCTGCGTATCAACTGCACTTTCGATTTCATATTTTTATTTGTTGTAATTCTTTAAAATATCCGTGACCTTTCATCATTATTTTTTTTTTTTTCAAGAAAAAATTTTTTAGATGATTTATTAACAACAACGTAAATATGCCTTATTTGTTTATTTATATAATAATAATTATCCTCCTTATCATTATCTATTATCATTATCATTATCATTATTAATTATTATTATTATTATTATTATTATTATTATTATTATTTAAATTATAAATAATTAGCTTTTTATTTTTATTATTATTATTATTAATTATTATTATTATTGTTATTATTAATTATTATTATTATTTATTATTATTATTATTATTTATTATTATTATTATTATTATTTATTATTATTATTATTAATCACCCATCGAAAGATCTGGCGGTGGCGCACACATTTAATCTTCGTTACATTAGATACTTTGTTGTATGGAGACTGCGCCAATTTATTCAAATTCCAGAAAAAAAATTAAAATAAAATTACATGTCATTTGTCTTCAACAATCACAAAACGTTTTAGTTACTTTTTATTTTAATTTTAATTTCAGACTATTTTAATATTTATTTTAATTTATATATACTATATTAATAGTATATATATATATATATATATATATATTTATATATATATATATATATATATATTATTATTATATGAATATTATATTATATATATATATATATTATATATATATATATATATAATATATATATATACTTTAAAAAACATCATATTCTTGATATTTCTGAGTCAAGCCAGTCTACAAGTAAGGCTAGCCTTAAATTAATATTTTCCAAGTCCTTCTTCCATTACATATAAATAATAATAATAATAATAATAATAATAATAATAATAATAATAATAATAATAATATTGTTATTATCATGAATTATATTATTATTATTATTATTATTATTAATATATTTTATGATTATTTATTATTATTATTGTTATTGTATT
>JABUQX010089054.1:0-2500 GCA_015478945.1 Trachelipus rathkii | reverse complement strand
ATAAGTTATTAATAATATTAATTAAATTAAATAATAAAAAAATAATAATATTAATAATATTAATTATATTATTGTTATAATAATGATATTAATATTATTAGTTGATATTTATAATATTCAAAAGCATGTTATAATATTAATAATATAATAATATTAAATAATAATATAATAATAATTAAATAATATTAATAATATTAATAATAATAATAATAATAATAATAATAATAATAATAATAATATATATAAGTAAAATAATAATAATAATAATAATAATAATAATAATAATAAATAATAATAATCATAATATATAATAATAATATTAATAAATATTAATAATAATATTAAATAATAATATAATAATAATATTAAAATTATTATTACATTCTGAGAATTAATTAATTAATATTTGCTGTAAATATTAGATCAAATAATATTAACAATTAATGATAATATTTTATCTCAATTATATTAATATTTAATTAATATTAATAATATTAATTCTGTTCAGCAACATTAATATTTTTAAAAAAGAATAATAATAATAATAATGAATAATAATAGATACGCGTATTGATGGGAGTTGCTGATAATAATAATAATAATATATATATAATAATAATATAATAATAATAATAATAAGTCGGAGTATAATAATAAGAATAATAATAATTAATAATAATAATAGTATAGATTTTGTTATAATATAATATATAATAGATAATAGATAATTAATAAGTAATTGAATTGAATAATCAATATTATATTAAGTTATTAAAATTTTTATTTAATGGACATTGGAATATTAATGATTTATAATGAATTATGTATAATAATAAAATAATAATTGAATAATAATAATAATAATAAGTTAAGTAAGTAATTGAAGTGTAATAATATATAATGAGATTAATTTAAATCAAGGGATATAGGAGAATAAACATAAGTATTAAGAATCCAAATCATTCACAGTTTAATAATAAACATTAAATCAACATCTACACTGTAAACGAACACTAAAGAGTAGATAAACCAAAAATTACATTGAGAACGTTGCAGAGGCAAATGTTAAAAATTTTCAGAACTGAAGTTACAATTGGTAGGGAGCAGCGGGGAGTTAAAAAATTTAGTGGTGGATTAAAATGAGAGTTTGGAAACGATGGATGCACGAAAATTCTAGAATTTCTGAGGAGAATTGATAATTAACGACAGCAGAACATTTAAGCGTAATATAATGAAACAGACACTTTCTTTATTAATAATTGTAATTGTATTAGGCGTGCTATAATTATTGAAATTGGACGAATATCAAGGGTTTAAATATTATGTTTTGCGTCTCTTCTGGAGTTCAACCTCTTAAGTAATAATAGCATGTTATATATATATATAGTTAAGTATGAGGTACTTTGTATGAGTATATATATATAGTATATATATAGTATATATATATATAATATAATATTAGCAGTATATAATATAAATATATATAATATTAGTATATATATATGTATATAGTATATTATATAGAAATATATAATATAAGGTCGTCTGTGATGCGGTATTTGTTTCTAATGGCGCTGCTCACGGTATGTTTTTGCGTGGTGACGCGTGTGGCGGCGTGTTAGTGCGTTCGTTAGCCGTCAGGAGCCGACGGTGTCTCCGGGGGCACGACGTGCACGTACCGAGTATTAGTTTGGGAAAGCGACCAGTGTTAACCAGCGGCTACGTTCAGTGTTCCGCCTAGCAGTACACGTTTGATTTAGAGATTTTATATAAGGGCTGTCACTAAGGGTATGCTAGTAGCGCCGCTTACCCAAATGGATCTGACAACTGATGATGCATATTACCAGGCAATAATATTTCTTTTAATATTTTTTAGAATTATGAAATTAATTGTATCTATTTTTTTTCAATGTAAGAACATACTACATGTAATGCTGTTCCTGACGACGAAACTAACGACACACATTTTACTCAATCGGTGCGCATGTGCAAAAAAACTTAGTTTTGTTGCAAAAGTTCATCTTATTAAAGTAAAATATAAGCGGTAAAGGCTTCTTGTTATTCTTTAGTTTTGATTTATATTTCATCGCTATGGTTGTTGTTTTCATTATTTCTTTTTAGTTAGCCATATATATTATATATATAATATATATATATATATATATATATATATATATATATATATATATATATATTATATACTTATATATATATATATAATATATATATATATATATATATATATATATATAATATATATTATAATAGTAGAGCAAGATCGCCTCAGCATCACCGATTTTTAAATAAAAATGTAAAAATACGAAATGAGTATATAAAAAAAAAATGACTGACGTCTTTAGGAAAAAAAGAGTTATACTCTGAAAGTTGGTGAAATAATCTCATAGGGTTTTCTTATAATCGAACTGATCGGAACCTCCTTTTATCGGCCTGTACAACAACAGCTAGGCCTAATTAGCTTTACAATCGGCGAAAAGAAAGG
>JABUQX010089053.1:22500-28654 GCA_015478945.1 Trachelipus rathkii | reverse complement strand
TATATATATATATATATATATATACTATATATAATAGAAATATATATATATATATATATATATATATATATATTATATATAATAATATATATATATAAATATATATATATATAGTATATATATAATAGATATATATATATTTTCAAATGTTAGTTTGTTAAAACTTAAAAGCTCTTTAATAATTTAAAGATTAATGATATATATCATAATTTTTTAGTCTTTTTGTTTGATATAGCATGTAGTTTAAAAGTTCTTTTACCAATTTCATTTACCTATTTCTGTATTGCCATTTTTAAAGCTAGATTTATCAAAGTGTATTTTTTAGGATAGTCAATTTGGATATCAAACCCTTTTAAGTTGTTAATCATTATTAATTAGTTAATTAGTAATGGTGTTCATATAGGCCTATTCCATATATTACTATATTATTAACATTTGTAAAGAGCTATAGTGATTTAATTAAATTAATAAGGGGAAGATCCAATAATGGAGATTTTGGACCCCAATTTTAGCCCCCACCTAAAAATGGACATGAAATTCTTAATTTTCAGACAATTTTGATGGGATAACGAGCAGATCTCAGCTTTTTTTGACCTCTAAAACGTCGTTTCGGGTGTTTTTCTGTCTGTAGTCATTGTTTCAGCATTTTCATTTTTTCAGAACCTATTTTTTGATATTTTTTCGTATCAACTTCTACAAATTTTTTTCGAATGACTTCAAACTTGAAATATGCATAGATGGGTCTATTACGCACAAAATGCACAAATTAGTTTTTTGATTTTTGGAAAATTGTGCTCAGCAATGTCGAATTTCAAAACCTACTTTTTTTTTAATTGCTGAGCACAATTTCCAAAAAAAAAATTCAAATAACTACTTTATGGCATTTGTGCGTAATAGACCATCTATGCATATTTCAAGTTTGAAGTCATTTCGAAAAAAATTGTAGAAGTTGATACGAAAAAATGTCAAAAAAATAGGTTCTGAAAATATGAAAATGCTGAAATAATGACTACAGACAGAAAAACACCCGAAAACGACGTTTTAGAGGTAAAAAAAAAAACCTGCGATTTGCTCCTTCCCCATCAAAATTGTCTGAAAATTAAGAATTTCATGTCCATTTTTAGGTGGGGGCTAAAATGGGGTCCCAAAATCTCCAACATTGGATCCTGCCGTCACTAAAATAATTTATTACACTTTTTGTATGAATCAGTTATTCTAAATAAATTTATTTCATTAAATGTCTCATTATTACTTTTTTATTATAACCATTTTTAAACTTATTTTTATTAACCAAAAAACTACCTTTTAAAAATATATGTCGTCCGGCCGGAGAAAGCCGGGACTATGGTCTTCCGGCCGGACCGCGCAGATCTTTAAAAAGCCGGAACTCGGCCAAGCCGGATCGGAGCCGGAGATCCGTTTGCATCCCTAATATATATAAAATATAATATATATTATTAAATTTTATATATATTTATTATTATTTATAAATATATATATATATATATATATATATATAATATATATATATTATATATTTCGATGCCTGGGGCTAAGCCCCCAAAAACTTTTTCAGAAACCCGCCTACGGTAGGATGCCATTTTCACACTCCAAACCCCCAAAAAACACACTTTACTAACCCTTATACACAACTCACTACCATACACAAAACACACCCAACTAACTACAACGGTTTTAACGCACAACACCAACAGAAACGAAGTCCTTCACAAATAATTGATAAGACAAAGAAAACACACAATCTTAATAAACCTCTACAATTTCCCCACCATACCTACACAATAGCCCCAGAAATTTACAACTAAACCTCTCCGAAATCTCCCACCTCAAAAACCTCATAATGGGGTGACATTTTAACGCTCACAACCCGTACATGGTATTTACGCCAAGAAGCAAACCAAAGAGGAACCCACATCATAGCCAACCTTGAAAAACCTCAACATCTTAAACAACACAACACCACACCAGAAACCACCTAAACCAACCAAACGTGCAACATTCCAGATATAACACCTATTTCACCAAATTTATGCACAAAACTCCACTGGTCAATTCAACCCGACCTAAACTCCGACCACACTTTAACCCATCATCATAAAATACCAAAATGTCAGCAAACCAAACCACCTGCTCAGAAAAACATACACAAAATACAAAAAAGTAGACTGGCCACTATTCATTAACCATATAGAAAACAACATACATCCCCTAAATATTACTAACGCTTCAACACTCAACAAGGCCATACAAAATTTCACTTATCTTATTCAGAAAGCAGCTAATAAAGCCATACCCAGAGGATACATAAAAGAATACAACCCTACCATAGCACCTGAAATAGAACAATTAAATCAAACAACGCAAAACTCGCTCAGACAAAACACCTACATTTCAATCCAAAACAGCACAGATTAACGCCATAAACCCCCAAATCATAAACATAGCAAATACACATTCTTCAAACAACTTCCAAATCTTCCTCACCAAGAACATGCAACAAGCGAGCAACACCAGAAAATGGAAAACAATAAATACGCTAAAAAATTCAACCAACCAACAAACAAACTCACGAATCCATCAAAAACCCAGACACACAAAACCCACAAAACAACAAACAACACGCAAACACTCTCGCAACTCACTTCGCAAAGCAGAGGCAAAAACCCAGACACCCTCAAAACAAGAAAATCATCAAAGCCCTCAAGAAAATAAATCTTAATGACGACCCAACAATAGAAATAACCTTAGCTGACCCATAAAACATAACAAAGACGCTTAAAAACTTTCCTTGAACTGTCCCAGACAATGTCTCAAACAAACACCTCAAACACCTACTTAACACAACATTAACACAAATATATATCACAGCTCCATTAGCATAAACTTCATTCCTCCTATCTGAAAAAACGCTATCATTATACCCAAATTAAAACCAAGAAAAGACCCCTCTGACCTTTCATCAAATCACCCCATCTCTCTCTCTCTATTATCAACACTATGCAAACTACTAGTACAAAATATACAAAACAAAATAACTCTTCACATTATCAAACACAAACTCCAATACGGCTTCAAACAAAACCACTACTACAACCGCACTCACAAACATCAACAACCGAACAATCAACGGCCTAACTCAAAAAACCAACTCATAAAAACAGTAATCGTAGAAATCGACATCAACAAAACATGCGATACAGTACCCAAACACAACTTGATTCACAAAAAAACATCCCTACTAACCTAAAGAAATTTATTTTTAACTTTTTGTCAGGACGAACAGCACAAATATAAAAAAAAAGAGCAACACAAAATCCAGAACAGTAAACATCAACAACGGAGTACCCCAAGGCGCAATACTATCCCCCACACTATTCAACCTACTTTACGGCCGATCTACCATAACCACAAACAGATCACACACTCATAACAACCTACGCAGAGACATCATCATACACCGACAAAAACCAAAACTCCAAAACCTAAACACGGCCACAAAACCTGACACAACAATACTCAACCAACTTCAAACATGGCTAACAGTAAACAGAATGACCGCCTCACAAAACAAATCATCAATTACATTAATTATCACCGACCGCCAACTTGGTACCACACACCCACTAGTCTACTTAAAAAACATTGCTATACCCTTTAACAAACTTGCAAATTATTCGAGTAACACTTGAAACGCATCTCACGTTCACGAAACATAAAACAACATATTTCATCTGCTAACAAGAAACTAAACATATTAAAAACCATCGCTGGCACAGAATTCACAAACAATAAACCAAACATCGACCACTATATACAAAACAATATATTCGTCCGACTCAAACTTACGCTTCTCAATCTGGCTTCCACAAACTGGCTAAAAATAACATAGGAATTCCAAACGACACAAAAAACAAAGCTCTAAGAATCATAACACAGATGCACCATCAACAACACCACAACAACACGACCATGAAGAAACCAAAATTTAACCCTAGGCACACACACCTGGAATGATAGAGACAATTCTTTTCGAAAACAAAAAACACCCCAACAGTCCATGCCACATTGCACTCTCTGAAACCCCACCCACCACAACTCAAACAATTCCTCCGGGTCTTCAACCAGCACTTATATACAAACAAATTCCTTAAACAACATTCCACCACCACCAGACAACACAACAGTCCAAAAACAAAATATACACGGGACACTACAGAAAACCACTTAAGACCAGACACCAAAACAACATGTTTAAACAAACACCACCAAAATAGCCACCTAATTCAACTCCTACCAAAAACCCGTCAGGTCATTCCTTGACAAAGCTAAACGGCCATCACTCTAAATACAAATAATACAAACACAGATGTCAACCGAACCAAACCAAACCAAGCATTCTGTCAATAAGTGTAACCAAGGCGTTCCGGAGGAGACACATACCACTTCTTTCTCTCCTGTTTAAATAATTCTCAACACAGAACAACGTGGAACATAACATCCCTGGAGGATCTCTGGAGGAGACCGGTTACGTCGGCGGGGTACCTGGACATGGGCCTTTCCATTAAGTGTCAGGCTGAGAAGGTATTATATAATATATATATATATATATATATATATATATATATATTATATATATAATATATATATATAATATATATATAAAATATATATATAATATATATATATATATAATATATATATATATATCAGTGGCTACCTTGGAAGATTATAATTGGTAGCAAGCGAATATAATATATAGATATATAAATATATAGATATATATATATATATATATATAATATATATATATATATATAATAATATAATTATAAATATATCAAATAATATTTTTATATATAATATATATATATTTAAATATATATATAATTGATATTTATTATTATTATTACTATATTATTATTTTATTATATTATTTTATTTTCATTCTTATTATTATTATTATTATTATTATTTTTTTATCATTATTACTATTATTATTATTATTATTATTATTATTATATAATATTAATAATAATAATAATAATAATAATAATAATAATAATAATAATAATAATTTCTAGTAATAATAATATATATAAATAATAATACAATATGATAATAATAATAATAAAATTAATAATAATAATAATAATAATGATAATAATAAGTAATAATAATAATAATAATAATAATAATAAAAAATAATAATATAAAATTAATAATAAACAAGAGGAAATCTTCTTGAAACATTGACTTTATCTGTTATTAATAAAGAAATACCCTTAAAAGATTTTTAAATTTTTTAGTTTTTTTTTTTGATAAGCCTTTAAAGCTATTTTTCAATAAAAAAAGGATTCTACTTAATGCACTATTTTACTTATTTTAAGTATTTCAACAATTTAAAAATAAAAATTGGGTAAGTAATGTTGACATTAAATGTTCCTTTTTCTTTAAATCTAAGCAATTACTGACTTAATCACTGCTGCTGCCATCCTTTTGATACGTAAGAAAAACTTTCGGTATATATATATTATATATATATAATATATATATATATAATATAAGATATATATAATATATATATATAGTATATATATAATATATATATATATATTATATATTATATATATATATGTCATTGTGGTTGTGTACGAGTTTCTTTTTAGTCTGGCAGTACGGTGAGGTTTGCTTGCCTGACCTTATAATATCTAGCCACGAGAAATTAAATTCGTACGTACGCCGAAAACAAAGAAATTCACTCTTTGAATAGGGGTAGGCAGCGAAAATTTCCAAAGGAATTGAATTATTATAACCGTTATTACTAAATTTGTTGTTTTTTTTTGTTTCTTTTTATTTAAGTAATCTTTTAATTAATTTCTTCTAAGATTTTAAATAATTTAATTAATTTACAATTTAATTTATTTATTAAAAGACTCAGAAATATTGGTAGGAGCTACCTACCCTACGTATACGCCCCTTATTTATATATAATAATAAATATATATATTATATATATAATATATATAAAATTTAATAATGTTTATATAATATATATATATATATATATATATATATATATATATATATATATATAGTATATATTATATATATATAATAGAATTTATAATAATAA
>JABUQX010089053.1:17500-20000 GCA_015478945.1 Trachelipus rathkii | reverse complement strand
TTTCTTTTTGGATTTACCACTAATTATTTAATTCATAGGCTCTCTCCTAAGTCACAAAGATGCTATACCGATTCCTTTACGTTCGTCTGTTACCAACCAATATTATTGGAGTGCTTGTACTAGCATCGATGTTGGTAGCACCATGCGCCATCTCTCCATTAGGGCAGAAGAACATAGAGGCTGTCGTGCCAGAATCGGAACTTTTTTCCACATCTCCACCCTTGCCAGTATTAAAAATTACAGTTTCGCAAAAAAGAATCACTCTATAAATCTAACCCACTTCACTATTTTATCTCAAATCAACCAACTACAAGGTTCACTCTCAATCCCTAACTCAATAACGACAACGATCCGTTCCACCTTCAATTGTTTTAAGTTTTACCTGTGCTCAGCAATCGCGTTTTATGTGATAGTATAGCACCTTTTATAGATTGCTATGGTCACAAGCCAACAAGCATCCTACTATTTATCATTCTAGTATAATATTGATAGTGCCTTGATGATGGGAATAGTCAGTTTCCCGAAACGTCGAAAATATTAGTAATTACAAACAAATGTTTTGGTGTACGCTTATTAAGATCATCCATAAATATTTAATAAATAGCTGCAAATCTACAAATAAAAGTATACAATAAAAGAAATTTCCTAAAAATAGCAACGTTTATAATATATATATATATATATAATATATATATATATATATTATATATATATAGATACATATATATATATAATATATATATATATATATCATATAATATATTATATATAAATAGGCTATAAGTGAAGAAAAAGACTAACTCATAGGAGGAAGCATCCTAGCAACTTGTAATACATACACCAATCGATTCCTCATAACTTATAACCTAGGGGTAGACACCATATTAGGGCTATTCTAGGCTCACGGGAGGCTAGAAAAGGCTTGAAAAAAGTGGGACTCAGTTGGCACTATGTGACACTCAATGGCACTATGTGGCACTCACTTGGCACTCATTGGCACACCATTGGCAATCACTTGGCACTCACCTGGCACTCATTAATACTCATAGAACACTAATAGAACATCCCTAGATACTCCTTACGGTGATTGGGAAACATAAAAGTTGAACCATCAATAAAGCTGAGTCACAAAAAAAGCTACAAGGTCGAAAAAGATACAATGTCAAAATTGTACCTTGGAATACAAAGGTGACCGAAAAATTGGGTTCTCAAAATTGCCCCCTGGAAGAACAAAGGGTTGGTCGAAAAAATAGGGCTGCCGAAAAAATTAGGGATGGCCAAAAATTAAGCGTTGGCCAAAATTGACCCATGGAAGCCAAAAGGATTGGTAGTGTGTTTGTACGTGTGTATAAGTGTAAATGTAAGTGTAACGTATCTATGGGCTGAGTGTAAGTTCATAGTAATGTAATGTATAGTGTACAGTGATTAGTGTGTGTGTGTGTGTGTGTATTTGTGTGTGTGTGTGGGGGGTGTGTGACTGCGCTGTGTATTTGTGTTGTGTTAAGTAAATCTTTGTGTGTAAGTAAATCTGTTGTGTAAGTAAATCTTGTGTCGTGAGTTGAAGTAAATCTTTGTGTGTAAGTAAAATCTGTGCTGTGTAAGTAAATTGATGTGGTAAGTAATCTGTGTGTGAAGCTGTAAGTAAATCTGTGTGTGTAAGTAAATCTGTGTGAGGGTAAGTAAATCTGGTGTGTGTAAGAAAATCTGTGTGTGTAAGTAAATCTGTGATATATATATATATAATTATATTATATATATATATATATATATTATATATATATATATAATATACTATAATAATATATTATATATATATATATATATATATTATATATAATATATTATATATATATTATAATATATATATATAATATATATATATATATTATATATATAGCGTAGGTGTGTGTGTGTGTGATGTGTGTGTGGTGTGGTGTATGTGTGTGTGTGATAAGTGTGTGATGTGGTGTGAAAATTAGACCGATAGAATACCACAAGGGTGACCGAAAAATTTGGGTATTCAAATTGATTCCCCTGGAAGACCAAAGGATTTGACCAAAAAATTAGGAGTTGCAAAAAAAAATTAGGTTGGCCAAAAATATAGGGTGGGCCGAAAAATTGACCCATTGAAAGACCAAAGGTTGGTCGAAAAAATTAGGGTTGCCAAAAAATTAGGGTCGGCCAAAAATTAGGGTGGGCCAAAATTGACCCATGGAAGACCAAAGGGTTGGTCGAAAAAATTTAGGGTGGGACACGTAAAACGTTGCTCCGCAAACCGTTTGGCGCAACCTTCGAAGAAGGGTTGCCAAAAATTAAGGTTGCCAAAAAAATTAGGGTAGCCAAAAAATTAGGGTTGCCAAAATTGCCACCCTGGAATACAAAAGGGTTGGCCGAAAATTTGCGATTTCTCAAAAAGGTCAAGGCCAAAAAAGTCAAGGCCAAAAAAGGGTCAAGGTCAGGTAAAAATTTGGGCTCAAAAAAAGGTCAAGGGCAGGTAAAA
>JABUQX010089053.1:0-12500 GCA_015478945.1 Trachelipus rathkii | reverse complement strand
TCTTCTTTAAAACCACGTCTGCGCTCACCAAAGAAGATTTGCGTTAGGCTTGGGTGGATTTTCATGTATTTTATTTCCTGCCCCTCCTGAAAAGGGCCAGCCGAGTTGGTTAGGTAATCTGTTAAAAAAAAAAAAAAAAAAAAAAAAAAAAAAAATATAAATATTACTTATATATATATATTATATATATATATATATATAAATATATATATAATATATATATTATATTATATATATATTATATATATAAATATATATATATATATATTATATATATAAATATATATAATAATATATATAGAGATAGTATGTGACATCCGGCATATATATTAGTGATGCAGGTAACATCAGCATCCGCATCCGCAACCAAATCTCGGTAAACATCGCGTCCGCATCAGCAATCCGCATCCCACTTATTTTGTCATAAATGATGCGATGTCTATATATATATATATATATATATTATATATTATATATAATATAATATATTATATATATTTATTATATATAATATATATATATATGATATATATATTATATATATAATGATATATATATATTTATAATTACCCATATATATAAATATGCTTTTTGGTGATATAGGCAATACATATAATAAATATTATCATAATATATATATATAATATAATACTATTATATATATATATATATATATTATATATATATATATATATAATATACTATTTCTGCAGTTTCCATATACTTCCATAAATATAATTTTTTTAATTTTGATCTTGTTATTTATTTGTAATGAAAAGCTGATTTTGTTTTAAAATATAATACAATTCAATTAAAATAATTAGTGTTGTATAGCAGTGCTTTGCAAGTGAAACAAATTATTTTAGCCTCAGCTGGGTCTCATTTACGATTGAGAGGAAGCGTATGCGACTTCTGGCGAAGAAGCAGACAACCTTTTAATCTTACCTCTATAAAATTTTATAGTATTAGGAACAAGACTTCAAAGTTAAGAGATTAATTTTTTGAAAAGAATCTTTCAAATGGGTTGAGGTTGGGGAAAGTAGATGGTGGGATGCAAAGCGAGTTGGGTCCTCGTCCCGCATCCTGGAAACTTTCAACTTCATTGAAATTATCAAAACTCCTTCTCCTCTCTCTCTCTCTCTCTCTCTCTCTCTCTCTATATATATATATATATATATAATATATATATATATATATATATATATATATATTATATATATTATATATATATATATTTATATTATATATATATATATATAATATATATTTAATATATATATATATATTATAATTATATATATGTCGCGTATAGATTATGTGCTGACAATCCGCATCCGCTCGGATGTGTCATTAACATCCGCATCCGCGGATGTGAAAAAATCTGACATCCGCATTCAATCCGCATCCGGATGTTAGAAAAATCTCACATCACGGGCATTCCGCGAATGTCCAAAATTTGACATCCGACTACATCAACTAATAATATAATATTTATATATATATATATATATATATATATATATATATATATATATTATATATATATATATTATATATATATATATATATAAAAATAAATATATATAAATTATATATATATATATATATTAATATTATATATATATATATATAATATATATATATATATATATATATATATATATACTATATAAACAAGTTTAGACATGTTAAAGGTATTGCCTTGATAAAAATTAAATAGATATACCACATCGTAAAATGGATGAGTGAATGAATTTGCTCCTAAACGCGGTATCATAAGTGTCTCGTTTGCAGATTATTTTCTCTTTTGTCTTAAAGCATGCATATTTTTAGTTTTTTTTTTCTAATACGAATTCATGAAAGTGAAAAACAGTGGAAATATATTTTATTATATATGTGGTGGTTTTGTTAAGTGTTAAGTAAACAATGGCAAGATATTAACAGTTTTGTTAAAAATGGTTACTATGCTTAATTTCTGGAAATAATTGATGATCAAGACAAAAATTCCTCTTATTTACAAAGTTTTCAGAAATTATAATTATGGCAAGAAAAAAATCAATTCAGTTTGCCATTTTTAAGAGTTAATAAGTCCTAATAAACTATAATAACAAGTGCTATTTTTTATGATCAATGATGGTGGCTTAAACAGCAAGAGCACAGCGAAGATTTTCAAGAGACAACTCCATCTGCTGTTTTGAAAGATGTTACTTAAGATAATTCTCAAAACTTAGCATAAGAGGAAAAAGATGATTATCACCCAGAAAATGTGAGAGGTTCAACACCACTGTTGGTCAATCAGAATGAACTTAATGACTTGACTCGAGATTGCAGTAATGGAAATAAATTCAATTCAATTCCGACAACCCATTCAGTTCTTTTGATAGAAACATATCGAAATATGAAAATACTGTTAAACAATGTATAATATCAAAAACATATATATGAACACCATGTGGTGATCAAAAACGTTCTTCTACCTCCTTTACATATAAAATTAGGGCTAATGAAGCAATTTACTAACGCTCTTTGTAAAAATGGTTCTAGTCTCGATAACTTGAAATAAAATTTATAGTCAGAAAAACTCAAGGAATGTATATTAGATTAGACCCTCAGATTAGACAACTAATGTCTGATGATGATTTTGAAAGAAAAAACCTTTAACACCTGTTAAAAAAAGAACCGCGAGTTGCTTTTAAAGCGTTTGTTCATAACTTTTTTGGGAACTTTAAAGATTCTAACTATAAAGTAATAGTAGAGATGTTGTAAGTAGTAACAGAGGGATATTGGACGTGTCCTGGGCCCCCGCAGAATCCTAGAATTTTGCCCTTGACCTTTTTTGACCGCGACCTTTTTGGGCCTTGACCTTTTTTTGCCTTCACCTTTTTTGGCCTTGACCTTTTTTTCGACCAACCCTTTGGTCTTCCATGGGTCATTTTTGGCCCACTGTATTTTTTGCAACCCTTAATTTTGCAACCCCAATTTCTTTTCGCAACCCTAATTTTAGCAAACCCTTCGAAAAGGTCGCCAACGTTGCGTAGCAAATCGTTTTACGTACCAACCTAATTTTTCGACCAGCCTGTGTCCTTCCATGTTCACTTTTTTGCCACGGATTTGCGGCTTCCATTTAGGGCTTAGCCCTTTTTTAGTCTGACCTTGTTGACCATGATATTGTCCCCTTGCCCTTCAATTATACCATGGGTCATTTTTTGCCCACGGTAATTTTGCGACCCTTTAAGGCTTAGCCCGTTTTTGATTCTTACCTTGTTTGACCATATATTCGGTCACATCTATACACGCGCGAGCGCACACACACTAACACACTAACACACACACACACACACACACACACACACACACACAACACACACACTTATACATACAGTTCACTATGACACTTTACACTTCCTCCATAGATACTTGTCACTTACAATTATACACTTATACACACGCAAACACACACCAATCCTTGTCTTCCATGCGGTCAAAATTTTGACCCACAGGTAATTTTTTGTCCTTCCTTTAGAGACCCCTATTTTTTGATGTCTTAGCCTTGTTTGACCATGAGTTTGACTACCTTGCCAGATACCATGGATCAATTTTGACCCACGCTAACTTAATGGCTTTGATGGTTCCCAACCACCGTAGAGTATCTAGTGATGTTCTATTAGTGATCTATGAGTATTAGATGAGTGCCAGGCGTGAGCCAGATGTAGTGCCAAGTGATGCCAAAGAGTCCAATGAGTGCCAATATGCCCAATGAGTGCCAAGGAGGCACATAGTGCCAAGTGAGTGGCACATAGTGCCAACTGAGTGCCACTTTTTCAAGCCTTATCTAGCCTCCCCCTGACTAGATAGCCCTAATATGGTGTCATACCCCTAGTCAATAAGTCATGAGAATTGATTGTGATTATTACAATCGCTAGAAGTTGCTTCCTACTAGAGTTAGTATTTTTATAACACTTATAACACGTTAGAATATATATCTAAAAGAGCTACACATTTGAGACAGTGACCGCAAACGCTTTTCAGAGTCCGCGTCCTGCAGGTACCCCGGTCGCGAAAACCGCCCGCGTCGGCCCGCAGCGCAATATACCGCGTCAACGCCGCCGCTGTGCGACCCGCAGCGCAATATTTCGCGTAACCGCCGCCCCTGCGCCGCAGGCGCAAATAATTCCGCGCAACGAAAAATATAATCAAATGTAACTATTCAAAGAATTTCGTTTCAAAAACTAGGAGTCAATTCATTGACTAACAATGTACAAAATTTATTAAAGAACATATACTTGTACATACCTTAAACCAGATAAATCCGAGTAAATCTAATAGAGTTTATTACCTAACACTTAGGGATTAGTATGCTTTGTTTTACTGCTTTACACGGCTTTAACTCTCTGCTTTACCTGCTTAACTTCATATACATACATACCTTAAAGGCTAAATCAGTAAAATCAATAGAGTGTTACCTAACACACCTTAGGGATTAGTATGCTTTTTTTACTGCTTTAGCTGGCTTTAACTCATGTTTTTACGGCTTTAACTCACCATATTATACTGCTTAAACCAATATTTAAACATTACATCATTAAAGCAGTAAACAGTAAATCAATAGAGTGTTACCTAAAGGATTAGTATGCTTTTGTTTTACTGCTTTACTGCTTAACTCATGTTTTTTTACTGCTTTAACTCTCTGCTTTAACTGCTTTAACTCATCTGCTTTATCCTGCTTGAAGTCTCGCTTTACTGCTAACTCACTGCTTTACGTTTTTAATCATATATGGTAACATTATGTTTTATTTTATATTTTATTTTTTTTATTACTTTTTATTTATTATTTCTATTTTATTTTTGTTTTAATACTTTTTTATTTTTGATTTGTAATGTAAGAATAAAAAACACATCAGAGTTCGTGTATATAAACATTTTATTTTAATAAAATTGTACGAAATCTTATTAAAAACATTTTTTATATATACGAGTTTTAAGGATAGAAAATCACATTTTTCATTTTAAAGCATTTATTACATAAAGAAACTATATAGTCATTTACATACAAATTTTTAGCATCAAAATATATTTACAAGTTTATTAAACATGACATTATTTAAAAAACATATTATGAAATAAATACAATAGACTCCACATTAATGAATATAAGTGTTGAACAGGGTAAGACATAGTTTTTTAAACCTACATTATTATATTTTTAAAATAAGTAATATAATGATTATATCAATATAAATTTTTAAGTTCAAAGAATCATTTATGTGAACAGTATCGTTTTTGCTCTATAAACGGAAATCCAATGTCCTGGGTGATGTGACGAAGCAATGTATTGAATATGAAGCAGTATCCTTCTCCAACTTTACAGAGATTATTTCGTTAATAGCAAACACACTCCTAAAAAGCGGGGTTCATTTTTAAACACCGATTTTTTTCCTTCTTCATTCATCTTAATAATTCAAAGTACGTGCGTACTCTGTCATTTCAATGAGTTGAGGATGCTCAAGATAGACCACTACAGTGATGGGCGATTGTAGACTCGATCCAAAAGAGAGACTTAGTCCTAAGGTGCCCTTTCTCAAAATGTTTAAATGATAAGCTGTTACAAGCTGAAAGGTTCGCAGTAATCATAGCGTATATTAAAATTAACTATTCGGTGCGTATTCTTCAAGATTTAAACCTGTCCCGCTATCATTACATGATACAGTATTGGCTATTAAGTCGTAAAAAGGCCGTGTACAGAGAGATAGGTCTCCGTTGTATAACATTTCATAATCACGTCCGTGAGGTAGTCCATTCACATGTAAACTGATGCCCCTAAGTCCGAAAGGTGTGAATTTATATGGTGACTTTTTATAAATGCCCGAGTAGCTCATGCCACAATCCCATTATTACTTTCTGTTGGTAAATTTCCGTTTCACAATGGTAGGATATTATACTCAAATCCTTGTAGTGAAATTAAATATCTTGGTTTCAACTCTCTTAATAGGGTACTTTGCTTTAGTATTCAAAAGGAATTTTCAATTTCCAAATGTCGCTGCGGTGATAATTTCACTTTTCTAACATAGAGATAAGCCTCCAGCAGTTTGAAAACAGGTTCAGAACATACAGCTGTAGCAGTAGGTTTACTTTTTATTTTAAGAGCAAATTTAGATTTTAATGCTGATAAATGATTCTAGTTATTACACTGATGGTAGAATGGTCTTTCTTGTAGAGGAAATATCGCCATTAATCACCGTAAAAATTCATAAGATTATTTATAGACTTAGCTGCTTTATCAATGTGCACTCATCTTGAAATATAAAAACCCATGAATGGAGATGATATTGTTTAGCGTCGTCTGAATAATTTTAACAAAGTTCTATATAACTCCTTATAAGATAATTACTCTGATGCCCCCTTAATGAAGGTTCCGTTAAAATAGATTCACACTTGATAAACATGTTTACAGGAAAAAATTTGCATTCTGTATAACTATATGTCTACCCGAAGGAAATCTTACCATCAGGTTTTGTCATATTTCGTCTTTTACATACAAAAACACATTAGAGTCTACATACTATCAGAAGTAACCTGATATTGAACTCTAAGGAACATCTGTATTGTAATTGAATGCAGAGATTAATACGTGATAAATTGGATTCGTTAACGCTAATCTGTGTAGGGTTCATGGAGAAGAAATCCAATTCACTCTTACAACAATCAGAACTAGAAGGATGAAGGAAATGCATCTTGCTTGCGACTCTGTCGTATTAATGAACATTTTCATGAAAAACTTACTTATATGACACACTCGTAATAAAAGTATCAGTTAGTAATTAAAATAGCAAATACATCAATTAACATTTTTTTTTGGAGTTTTTTTTTTTGTCCTTTTCTTTATGACAATCTTCTTGCCCCCTCTTCCTTGACCTGACATTTCTTATTTTACGCTTAACATCATCCAACATCTCATCTGACACATCGGCAATACGTCTTTTTAATGCTGCACGAGGATTATTTCCTGCCCAATATCGATTGAATAGTATGCAAACCTGTTCTTATAGCTTTTTACCTTATATATTCCCCACCTCTCCTGAGTAGAGCTTGCACTTCCCATAGCTTTGGCCCGAAAAATCACCAAGGCCATACCCTCTGCCTTTTATCCTCTAATACCCTTTCTTCGCCATTATTACAGGAGTTTCTTTCTGCTATACTATCTTACACTGTAGAGTATGGTTAATAGAATAAAAAATATTACCTGACTACACCTCTTGTTAATAATCCATTATGCTGTAATTACTGCATCTGTTTCTTTCTAATATGAACTTTGCATAACAATGCTCCGTCTGTAAAGGGGAAGGGATTTCCTTCTACATCTTTTATATGCACGCGTACAGAGTCAAAATTTAATCTATTCAGAGGTAGATAATGAACTAGGGAATGTTATAACTTTACTCTCTTTTGGAAAATATACTACTCTTAATAAAGGAGCTTTAGTATTACCACATATTATGCAGCAATTATATTGTATATACATTAAAGCCATACCAGGATTGGTGGGGAGCATCTCGGACGGTTACATGTAATAATGCATACTCGTCTGCTTCATCTTTTTCAGTGATCATGCGTGTTACTCCACAGATAGATAATCCTCTTCACATATAGTATATCGCATGAAGTATAATCAGGCGCACCATACCGTTGCGATATGTTTCGCTGACCAACTTTTGACCGCTCGAGAAAAAACGTATCACGGTCTCGCAGGTTTACACTTACTTTTGATCTTAAATATATTATTACTTTATCTTCATAGGTACGCAAATCAGTTTTGTATACCAAATCCTTACACATTGAGCAATATCAAAATGGTCGTTTAAATGACTAAAATAGCAGGCACCGCATTTTAAAAATAAAGCTCGTCGCAGACAAATCTTCAAAGTAAGTATTCTCTTGTAGGCAAATGAGTTGTGCATTTCACCGTTTTGCCAATTGTAGTCCTTTTCAATACCGATACTTCTCCACTTTTAATATAAGTCTCAACCATCTACACCTTCTGTACACACCATCCAAATAGATTGTAGTAAAGTTTTCTATGTCCGTATTAATATCATTTCCACATAATCTACTTCTATGCCTCTCTTTCAACTTGTATACGTATCATTAACACAGTTGTAAAATCCGAGAGTTTATATCAGGATGTAATCCAAGAGCTGGGAGGAATTAAATAAAGTGCTACACTCGCCGATGATCTGAAGACAACTATAATATGCTTAACTTCACTTGCATTTATATAAGTATTAAACTTAGCAGGATACCCCCTCCATTTACAGATACGTTATTTTTCCCTTTACTCTCGTAGCTAATATTTTCAATTTTATACTCTGAGTTACAGGGTTTAACCTACTTTTGTTTTCTTGTTTATAGAACCCCTCCTTTATTTTTCGCACCATCTAAACCTCCCAGAATAAATAACTTTAACTATCACGGCGGAATCTCATATTGTGGAACTTTAAAAACCTCCTTAGTCCAATCAGCTTTCATATCCTTTTCTGAATCTTGCTTCTGATCGAGATACTCTTACTCGTGAATACGAATTTCGATTTTCTTTTATTTATGTTTTCTTTTTAATACAATGTGTTCTACAGCCTTCTTTCTTTGGAATTGCTTAAGATTGTTCTTTATAGTCTATGTAAATCTTTGTATAAACATAAGCTAATCGTTCAGTATATCAATATATTTAAGAAGTAGTCATTAGTATAAAATACCTATGCATCGTTCTTTAATAGTACGGCTGTACTCTTTCAACTAAGCTGCTTTGTTTACTGAAAATGATTGTACTTAGCTATACCATTACTCCCCAAGCATTCTGAAACTCTCGCCCCTTGAATTCCATTCCTGAATCTGTCCAAAATGATTTAGGTGTTCTCCGCTTCGTCCTCTAATAATTTCAATACGCAGTGGCAACTGTGCTGATCTTTTATCTTTAAAGGGTTTCAACCAAATTATCTTAAGTATACTCAATTGTTAAAAAAGTATCATATGAAAGCCTTCAATATAAGAGCTGTATTATCATTCCGATAAATCTAAATCCAATATCTATTCAGCTGCGTAATTATGGTTCCGCCGTAGGAAATTTTTTCTAAGAGTTATTAGATAAATGCCTCTTCACCCTCTAAATATGCTTTTTAACTCTTTTTTTCTCAATATTAGGATACCTTAAAGCAAACCTATTGAACCCCCCAAAACTATTTGGCTCCCTCAGATTGAAGTAATACTTATCAACTACCTTCTTCGCATCCATGTTGTCTACTGACACACGTGTAGCTATATAATATATATTATATATATATATTATAATATATATATTATATATTTATATAAATATAATATATATATATATAAATACTATATATATATAATATATATATATATATATATATACTTTGTCACAAAATGTATATTAGTCCCAAGGATAAGAAATAAAGAAAAAGATTAAAATAACATTATTTATACACAAACATTCACAAACTAAATATATAATGATAATAACATAAGTACGATTTGTAATCCAACTAGGCCTATTATAAGGTGTTTTTCTTATTTGTCCTCTGGTAACACGTTTAAATTTATCTGATGCGTAAGAAGTGCCTGATGGACTTGAATCAGGTCTAGGTGTCATGGGGATATTATCTAAGTCTGTTGTCTTGTATTTAAGATTAAAGTTCTGGGAAAATTAATAGTCTAAAGTTCTGTTTGATATCATCCATCATTACAGGCCTTTCTTCCATTTACGGTGAATGAATTCAGCTATCCAAATCCCTAATATTTATCCTTAACTATTTCAGTCATCAATACGATCTTCCTGCTCATTTCAAAGTTAATTCGTCTTTAAAATATTATATAGCTATTCCCTTGGGATTTTTTTTTTTTTGAACCCGCACTCTATTAGTAAGCGTCTCCTCTAGATATTTTTAAATTATCTTCATTTTTCACTTCAAGTTTTACTTCATTTAGGTATATCTACATCATTGGTTAGCTTTATACTAGGAGGATGTAGGTGAAGTCTAAAATCTATCAATTTTTGTTGGCATCCTGTTAATAGACTTTTCTATGATGTTAATGTCGATTAAATCCTGTACACTTTCTTTCTCATATTTGGTTATCTGTTTCAACTTTAGAATCATATAAGCTATGAGGTAGAGGCTGCTGGAAAGATAATGAGTCGTTCACAATATAAGATCTGTTGGACTGTTGCTCCTGATGTGAAAGAGGCTGTAATGTCAATGCTGCATTGGGCTGTAATATCTGCGTGTATGGGTTGGGAATGATAAACTGGATTGTAATTTTGCGCAGTGTGCGCAATAACTGCCATATTGAGTTGTAATGATGAATCTGAGAACTGGAATCCTGTACAGATCTGAAACTTCATTTCTCAACTCATTATATGAAGTACACAACCTTCTTCATTATGGGATAACCACTTATTATCAGCGAACTAAACGGAAAGAGTTAATGGCAGGAATATCCTCCTCCTCTCTGTAGTAATTTCTTTTAATTTTTCAATTTCTTAATTTGAGGGAGAGTTTTTTTAATGATGTTTCATATAACGAGGTAGCTTTTACCTTCTGAGCACGTTTAAAAACACTTTCCTTTATAATGATTTTTAAAAACTTCCACATACACACTGGATGAATTCCTCATCCTCCTAATTAGTTTACGTTTTTTCAGATGGTTTCAACTTTTTAAATTTTTTTATAAGAAGTAAATACTTTGCAACTAGATCACTCATTATTCAGGTATGTATACAGTTTATCTCAGTAGGCGAATTTGTACGGAAGCAGCACTCTGTGCGTGTTTTGGGGGTGAAGTTCACACATCAAATAACCGTGGGGATCGAAGTACCTCTTTATCATACTTTTTAAGAACTCTTTCCTTGAGAAGGAAACATTTGAGTTGCCAATACATTAATTTGACTCATTTCTCTTCTCTGTCCAAACAACAGTAAATACTTTGTGTTTAAGAAACAGCTTCGCAGATCTTGCTTTGATGAAAAATATTCTGCGTTATGAAAAACACAGAGATATTTAAAGTGAGAATAAACTGTGAACGCTTTTGCTATTTCCAAATTCAATTTGTTCATAAATTCATCTAATACAATAATTTTGGCCTTGCATATGTCCAGCATCTAATAATCGTTATATGGCTTCATGAAATGATCACATCTTTATAATTCTTTAAATTTTTCCGAAAACAGATATAACACCTATTATTTTTACAGGGGTTTGTTCAAAAATCTCCGTTTCCTTTAAAATATTTAATAATAGAAAAGTTTTACCACAGCCTGTCGGCCCAGCTACAAGACATGTAAGCCGACTTCGAACGAAATTTCTCCACATACCATACTCAGTCAATAATAATAATAATGAGTTTAATACAATACTACCGACGATAATATCCATATTTTGCTAAGCAACACCATCTATTGATTACTGTTTACTGTTTTAAGGGCTGTAAAGTATATGTTTTAATAAAATTTCGTACAATTTTATTTAAAATAAAATGTTTATTACTAACCTGAAACTCCTGTGTGTTCTGATTCTTACTTTACAAATTAAAAATAAAAAGTAAAAGTATTAAAACAAAATAAAAATAGAAAATAATAAATAAAAATAATAAAACAAAAAAAAAATATAAAATAAAAAATATAAATATATGAGTTAAAACAGAAAAGCAGAAAGTTGTAAAGCAGAGAATTAAAACAGTAAAGCAGAGAGTAAAGCAGTAAGCAGAGATTAAAGCATAAGAAAGTTGATTAAAGCAGTAAACAGTTAAAAAAGTACTAATCCTGGTAACACCTCTATGATACTATTTATCTTTTAAGGTATGTTAATGTAATAAATATATGAGGTAATAGCAGTAAAACATGTGAGTTAAAGCATTAAAACATGAGTAACAGTAAAGCAATAAAACAAAAGCATACTAATCCCTAGTCTAGTAACACTCTATTATCTACTGATTTCATGCTTAGGTATGTAAGTATATTGAGTAAGCAGTAAAGCAGAGTTAAGCATAAAGCAGAAAACAAAAGCATACTAATCCCCTAGGTGTTATGGTAATCAACCCTCTATTATTTACTGATTTACTCTTTAAGGTATGGTAAAGTATCATGTTAATTAAAATTCGACTTAGTAAAAATGAATACTCATAGTATATTTAAACGAAATTTCTTGAATAGTTTTACATGATATCATAAATTTCTCGCGCGGATATAATGCCCTCGGCGCACGCGCGGCTGTTACGCGAAATATGCGCTCGCGCACGCGCGGCGTTACCAGTAATATTCGCCTGCGCACGCGGGCGGTTTCGCGACGGGCTCACCTGCGGACGCGGACTCTGAGTTTGCGGTACTGTCTCCAAATGTGTAGCTCTTTAGATTATATTAACTTTTTATAAGTTTATAAAAAACTTAACTCATGTAAGAAGCACTCTACTATTGAATAACACATCTCTCTTTTTTT
>JABUQX010089052.1:15000-45616 GCA_015478945.1 Trachelipus rathkii | reverse complement strand
CGCCGCAGCGCATATCCCGCCCGGCCGCTGTTTCGCCCGCAGCGCAATATTTCCGCGTAACCGCGCCGCGTGCGTCCGCAGACGCAAAAATCCCGCGTGAACGAAAAAATATGATATCCATGTAAACTATTCAAAGAATTTTCTTTTCAAATATACTATTCACATACATAGACACATACACATTGTACGAAATTTTATTAAAACAAACTTTACACAACCTTAAAGCATAAAATCAGTAAATCAATAGAGGTGTTATTACCTACCACCTAGGGATTAGTATGCGTTTGTGTTAACTGCCTTTACGCTTTCAACTCTCATGCGTACTGCTGTATAACTCATGTTTTACTTGCTTGTAACTCCATGTTACTGCTTAACTCACATGTTTACTCTTAACTCATATATTATTATCATTACAACCTAAAGCACTTAAATCAGTAAATCAATAGACACGGTGTAACCAGGGATGAGTATGGCTTTTGTTTTACGAGCTTTTACTGTTTTAACTTCTCTGCTTTACTGCGTTAACTTTCTGCTTTACTGCCTTTACTTTCACGCTTTAACTTTCTTTTACTGCTTTAACTTTCTGCTTAACTTTTAACTCATATATTTATAACATTATTTTTCTTTTACTATTTTGTCTTAAGTTTTATTTATATTCTATTTTAGTATTTCTGTTTTAATACTTTTTTTTTTAAATTGTAATGTAAGAATTAAAAACACAGAGTTCTATATATAAAAAGGGTTTTTAATAAAATTTCGTACAATTTTATTAAATAACCTTATATATACGAGCTTTTAAGGCAGTAAAATCGCAGTTTTTACCTTCATTATTAAAGCATCTTTTTACAATTAACAGAAACTTATAAAATCATTGACATACAAATTTTTCAACAATCAAAAATATATTTACAATTATTAAAACAAACATATTTAAAAACAGTATTTGGTAAATACAATAGACTCCACATAAATTTGAATATAAGGGTTGAACAGGGTTAAAATATTAGATTACAGCTTACATATTAATTTTAAAAATAATAATATAATGATTATTCAAATATAAATTTTAAATATCAAAGAAATCAATTATTTGAACAGTATCGTTTTTTCTCTATAAACGGAAATCCAATGTCCTGTTTAGGTGATGTGACGAGGCATGGTATTGAATATGAAGCAGGTAATCCCTTTCTCAACTTTACCAGATTTATTTCGTTAATAAGCAAACACTCCTAAAAACGAGGTCATTTTAAAACACCGAATTTTTATTTCTCTTCATTCATCTTTAATAATTCAAAATACGTGCTACTCAAGGTCAATTTCAAATGAGTGAGAGATGCTCAAGATAACCACTACAGTTGATGGTGAATGTAGACTCGATCCAAAAGAGAGACTTTGTCCTAGGGTGCCCTTCTCAAAATGTTTAAATGATAGCGTTACAAGCTGAAAGGTCTGCAGTAAGAACATAGGCGTATAAATTACTATTCTTTGCGTATTCTTCAGATTTACAAGCCTTCCCACTATCATTACATATACTATGCTATTAAGTCGTTAAAAAGTTCGAATACAAGAGAATAGCTCCGTTGTATAACATTTCATTAATCACGTCCGTTGATGGCATGTCCATTCAACATTGTAAAACTGATACTCTAAGGCCAAAATGTAGTGAATTATAGGGTACTTTTAATAATTCCCCAGATTAGGCTTCATGCTTCCAACAATCCCTATTATTTACTTTCTGTGGTAAATTTCCGTTCACAATGTTAGGATATTGATACTCGATAATCCTTGAGTGAAATAAAATATCTTGGTTTCAACTCTCTTGAATAGGGGTACTTCTTAGTATTCAAAAGCGAAATTTCAATTTCCAAATGACGCGTGGTGATAATTCCTTTCTGACATAGAAAGATAACTCAACAGTTTTAAAGCAGTTCTGACATACAGCGTAGCATTAGGGTTACTTTTTATTTAGAAGCAAAATTAGATCTGACCCCGAAGATAAAAATGATTCTAGTATCTACAGATGGAAGAATGAGTCTTTCTTAAGAGAAGATATCGCCATTTAATCGACCGTAAAATCCAAGTATGATTTATGACTTTAGCTGCTTTATCTATATGTGCACCTTCATCTTTGAAGCTATAAAAACCACATGATTGGATATAATTTGTTTAGCATCGTCTGAATAATTTAACAAATTTTCTATATAGCTTCTATAAGTATAATTGCCGCTGATGCACCTAGTGAAGTTTTCCGTTAGAATAGACTCAACCTTGGGTGAAACATTATACAGGAATTTGATTCTTGTAATAACATATGGTCCATCACCCTAGAAGATCTGTTACCATCAGTTTGTCAATTTCGTTTTTACATATAAAAACACATAAGAGGGGTCTAGGTATTATCAGAAGTGCCTTGAATATTGAACTCTAGAGGAAATCTTATTGTAATTGAATGCAGAGATAATACTATAAATTTGGACTCGCTAACTCTAAATCGGAGTCATTGAGAATAGATCCAATTCACTCTTACAACAATTAGGACTAGAAGGATGAAGGAAATGCATCTTGCAGTGCGGAACTCTGACGTATAATGGACATTTTACATGAAAAAACCTTACTTATATACCCAGCTCGTCGTATTAAAGTTATCAGTTAGTAATTAAATAGCAAAAACATCAATAATTTTCTTAGAGGTTTTTTCCCTTAGTCTTTTCTATACAAATCTTCTTATCCCCGAACCCTTCCTGACATTTACGTCTATTTACGCTTAACCATCATCCAACATTCATTCTGAAAAACATCGGCTATACGTCTTTTAATGCTGTACGAGGATTATTTCTGCAGCGATATCTTGAATAGTATGCAAACCTTTCTTATAGCTTTTTACCTATAGTATTCCCCCCTTTCCTGAGTATCAGCTTGCACTTCTCATAGCTTGGCAAAAAACACCAAGCCATACCCCCTCTGCATTTGTTCCCCTGAATACCCCTTCTTCGTCCATTATTACAGAAGTATCTTTCTTTATACTATTTTTACACTGTGAGAGTATGTTAATGAATGAAAAATATATATACTACAAGTCATTCATTTTTCCATTATGCTTTAATTACTGCATCTGTTTCTTCCTAATATGAACTTTGCTAACAATGCACCGTGTGTAAAGGAAAAGGATTTCCTTCTACATCTTTTATAGCACCTACAGATTCAAAATTTGAATCTATTCAATTAGATAAATGAACATTAGGAATGTTAAACTTTACTCTCTTGTAAAATATACACTCTTAATAAAGGAAGCTTTAGTATTACCTACATATTGATATTCAATTTTTTATTTGTAATTAACATAACCGTATAGAAAATGAGCATCTCGAGATGGGTACATGTATAATGCAGTACCCGATCTGCTTCATCTTTTTATCATGTGGAGTCAGCGGTATTCTCCACATATAGTATAACCCTCTTCAACATAGGGATATCATGAAGTATATCCAACTCAGAATCACGTCTACGAATATGTTACGCTTCCATGTGATCGTCGGAGAAAAAACATGTGCCCGGTCTCTAGGGTTTACATTACTTGTTTGAAGCTTAAAGATATATACTTTTATCTTCATTAGTACGCATTTCAGTTTTGTTATACCAATCCTTACACATTAAACCATATCAAATGAGAACGTTTAAATGACTAAAAAATAGCAGGCACCGATTAAAATATGACCTCCGCAAAATAAATTCTTCAAAGAAGTATTCTTTGGTAGCAAATTGTCGTATTCATCTTTCTGGCAATTGTAGTCCTTTTCCCATAAACGAGATCTTCCACTTGTAAATAGTTCAACACATTTCTACACTTCTGTACACCCCCATCCAGAATAGATTGTGAGGTAAATTTTCTATTTGCTCGTATTTTAATATCATTCCTTTTGTTCTTCATCTTCTTATGTTTCTTCTTCTATAAGTTCTTATCATTGTAAAATCCGGAGAGAGTTATTTATCATGGATGTAAACCAAGAGCTGAAGAAGGCAAGTATATAAAAGTGATCTACACTCTCCTTGATTATAATGACAACTGATAAGATTCTTAACTCATGCTTTTATATAAGTATAAAACTTAGCAGGATATCCCCCCATTTCACAAGTAACTGCTTATTTTTCCTTTACCTCTAGTAGCTAATATTTTTCAATTTTATATCATTATTAACAGGGATTGAACCTTACTTTTGTATTTCCTGTTTATAAAATCCGCCTTTTAATTTGTTTCATGAAATTAAATCTTCCAATAATTATATTAAGACAAATGCCGACTGGGTCGGATATTGTGAACTTTAAAAACTCCGTAGTCCAACCGATTCCATTATTCCTTTCTAAACCTTGCTTCTGTTCGAGAAACTCTTACAAAATCGTTTACCTTTATTCCTGAATTATCTTATTTTGTTTCTTTTCAACCCATATACGCCATACGTCCTCTAGTTTGTGACTCTAAAAGAGTTGACTTTATAGTTCATGTAAACCTGTTATAAGAAAAGCCAGATCGTTCCAGATATCAAATATTTAAAAATATTCATTTTTAGTAAAATAACCTAGCTAGCGGGGCTCTTTAAAGAGTACGTTGGACTCTTAACTACTGTACCGCTTTGTTTACGGGAAAATGTATTGAATACTTATACTCATACTCCCATGAGCACCTCCTGAAACTCTCGCCCTTGAATTCCATTCCTGAATCTGTCCCAAAATGATTTAGGTTTTCTCCGCTCGTCCTCTATAATTTCAAGTACAGCATCGGCGACTGTAGCTGATCTTTTATCCTTTTATTGGCCTCAACACAATTATTCTAGAGTATACTTCAATGTTAAAAATATATTAATTGAAAAACCTTCAATTATAAGAGCTGTATTTAATCATTTCCGATAAATCTAACTGCCATATGCTATCGAGCTGCGGAGATATGGTTTTCCGTGTAGGAAATTTTTTTCCTACAGGTTTATGTAGAGTAAATGCCTCTTCACCCTCCAAATATGCTTTTAACTCTTTTTCTCAATATTAGGAACCTTAAAGCAAAACCTAGTGAAAACCCCAAAACTATTTGGCTCCCTCAAATTGAAGTAATACTTATCAACTAGCCTCCATGTTGTCTACTGACACACGTGTAAGCTTTATATATAATATTTAAAATATATATATATATATATATTATATTATATATATAGTAATATATATATATATAATAATATATATATATATATATATAAACTTATATATATATTAATATATATATATTGTTCACTAAAAATGTTATATTAGCACTCTAGATGCAAAAGAGGAAAAAGATTTAAAAATAACATATTTATACACCAAACATTACAGCAAATAAAATACAGATATATATATATAAAAATATATATATATATATTATTTATATATATATATATAATATATATATAGATATATATTAATATATATATATATATAATGATAATGCAAATTACGATTTAATCCAACTATGCCTATTATAAGGGGTTTTTGTTCGTCCTCTGGTAACACGTTAAATTTATCTGATGCGTAAGAAGTGCCCGATGGACTTGAATCAGGTCTTGGCGTAACGGGGATATTATCTAAGTCTGCTAATTGCGTTGTATTTAAGATTAAACTTCTGGAAAAATTAATATCTGAAGTTCTTGTTATATCATTCCATCTTTAACAGGCCTTTCTTCCAGTACGTGAGAGATCAGCTATCAAGTCCACAATAGTTTGATCCATATTAACTTTTATCATCAATTACGATCTGCCCTGCTTCATTCCAAGTTATCTGGTCAGTTCAGTATTGTGACAGGATAATCTAGAATTACTCACTCTAAAATATAAAAGAAAATACTCTAGAAATTTCAAACATATATCGTTCATTTTTCACTTCAAGTTTTTCTTCATTAGAATATCTACATTATCGTTTAGCGGAATACTAGGATTATGTGGCTATAGAAAGTCTTTTTAAATCATCAATTTTTGTATGGCAGCCTGCTATAAGAGCGTTTCTCAATGATGTAACGTCTGAAATTTAATATCCTGTTACACTTCTTTCTCATATTTGGTTATCTGTTCAACTTTTAGGATCATATAACTAGGAATTAGAAGGCTGCTGAAAAGATAATGAGTCCGTCACAATATAAGGATTCTGTTGGTGAAACTGTTGCTGCTGATTTGAAAGAGGTTGTAATGTCTAATGCATTGGCTGTAATTATTTGCGAGTAGGGCTAAGTTGAATATGAAACTGTGATTGTGATTTTGCACAAGTGTGCGCAATAACTGCCAGTATTGAGGTTGTGAATGATGAATCTGAGGAACTGGATTCTGTACAGATGCTGTATTATTATACTTCATTTTCTCATACTCATTATATGGAAGTACAGCAACCTTCTTCATTATAGGGACAACCACTTAGTTATCAGTGGAGCTATAACGGAGAAGAATAATGGCAGGAATACTCCTCCTCCTCTCTGTAGTAACTTCTTTTTATTTTTCAAATTTAATATGAGGGAGAGTTTTTAATGATGTTTCTATAACTACGTAGCTTAACCTTCTGAGGCCTGTTTAAAGGAACATTCCTTTTATTAAGATTAAAACAGACTTCACATACACACTGATGAATCTCTCATCCTCACTAATTAGTTTACGTTTTCAGAAGAGGTTCAACTTTTTAAATTTTTAATAATGATGTAAATATTTGCAACTAAAGCACTCATTATTCAGGTATGTATACAGTTTCTATCTCATAGGGCAGAATGGTACGGAGCAGCACTCTGTGCGTGTTTTGGGGTGAATCACACATCAAAATAACCGTGGTATCGAAGTAACCTCCCTTTATAATTTACGTTTAGCAATCTCTTTCCTTGAAGGGGAAACATTTGAGTTCCCATACATTAATTGACTCATGTCTCTTCTCTGGCCAAAAAGAAATCAGATACAGAGTGTTTAAAGAAACACTTCGCATATCTTGCTTTGATGAAAAAATATTCTTGTGTTATGAAAAACACAGAGATATTTAGATGGTGAGAATAAACTATGTAAACGCTTCTGCTATTTCCAAAATCGATTTGTGCATTAAATCATCTAATACAAAATAATTTTGTGTCCATGTATATTGTCCAGCGACCTAAATATCGTATATGCCTTCTTGAAATTGAATAACATCTTAATATTCTTTAAATTTTTCCCTAAAACAATAACACCATATTATTTATATTTGTTTGGATACTCATCTGTATAAATGAATCATGGAAAGGTCTTATCACAGGGTGTCGACGAACCACAAGAATTTTTTTCTAGTTTAACTTATCTAACCAGAATGAATTAATATCAAAGCTTTCAGAGATTTATTAAAAAAAGTAGATTTTTCTTTCATACTTTGAAGATAAATTTATTAAAAATCTTGTAATAAATATATATTCCATGTGATTTATATTTTTACATTACAAATAAAAATAAAAAAAGTTAATTAAAACAAAAATAAAAATAGGAAATAATAAATAAAAAAGTAATAAAAACAAAAATAAAAAGAAATAAAACAGTTAATTGTTAAAAAATCTTATTTAAAGCAGGAAAGTAGCAATTTAAAATAGTAAAGCAGAAAGTTAAGCAGTTAAGCAAAAAGTTAATTATAAACTCGCATGTAAAGCAGTTAAAAGTCAGAAAGTAAAACAGTAAAAGCAGTAAAACAAAAGCAATACTATATCCCCAGGTAACACCGTCTATTGAATACTTAGTATTACTCTTAAGTATGATTATGCTCAATCATTTATGAGTTATTACAGTAAAACATGTTTCGCTTAAAAGCAAAGTAAAACATGAGTTATTGCAGAAAACATGAGTTAAAGCAGTAAATCAGAGAGTTAAAGCAGTAAAGCAGTAAAGACCAAAAGCATACTAATTCCATAGTGATTTAATTTTTTGTGTATTACACTATTGTGTTACTTGTAGTTATCTAAATATATGATTTCTTCTTTATTTTTACAATTGTAGTAAAAAGAATGAACTCATAGTATATTGAAACGAAAAATCCTTTGAATAGTTTACATTTATATCATATTTGATCGTCACGCGAGAATTTGCTTCTGCGAACTCCGCACCGCGCGCGGTTACGCGAAATATTGCGCCTACGGCGAACGCGCGGGCGGGAAATAGCGCCTCGGGCGCACGCTGCGGCGGTCGCGACGGTGTTCACCTGCGGACGCACTGACTCGGAAACGTTTGCGTCACTGTCCAACTGTGTAACTCTTTTAATATATATTCGTTCATGCTATAAGTGTTAAAAAATAATAACTCTACAGAAAGCATTTAAGCAAAAGTATGTTGCCCATACATCATTCATAACCTATTTACATTGGGCGAACACCCATATTTGCATATTCTAGGGCCAGGAGCTAGAAAAGGCTGATAAAATTGGCACTCAGTTGCACTATGTGGCCACTCACTGGCCACTAGTGTGCACTCACTTGGCACCATTGCACTCATTTGCACTCACTTGCACTCACTTGGCACTCACCTGGCACTCATCTAAACTCATAAACATAATAAGAACATCCCTAGTACTTCACGTGATTGGAACCATCAAACCATTCAAGTTAGCGTGGCAAAATTACCATGTATATTGCCAGTCAAGCTGAAATATCATTGTCAAACAAGGTTAAGAACATCAAAAAAAGGCTAAGTCCCTAAAGGAAGAACAAAAAATATGGGTCAAAATTGACCCATGGACGAACCAAAGGGTTGCCAGTGTGTTTGTACGTTGTATAAGTGAAAATGTAAGTGTATATGGAAATGTTACAGTGTCATAGTGAAGGTGTATAAGTAGTCATAGTGAATTCGGGTGTAAAGTGGTGTGTGTGCATGTGGTATAAGCGTGTGGGATGTGGTTGTGGGGTGTTTTGGGGTTGTCAATTTAGGATAATCCATACATCGTTTCAAGTTAGAACGAAATATGTGACGTTGGGCACAAGCTGCCAGAAAAATTGCGGTGGGCCAAAATTACCCAGGTATAGCAATTCAATGCCAAAATCATGCAAAACAAGGTTTAAGACATCAAAAGGCTAACCCCTAAAGGAAGACAAAAAATTACCGTGGGGTCAAAATTGACCCATAAGGACAAAAAATTAACGTGAGTCAAAATTGACCCATAATCTGTCAAGCTTTTGAGCAAAGGGGAAGGACAAAAAGGTGAAATTGGTGGAAAAATAGGGCAAGCCCCTAAATGAGGGATGCCAAAAATTACCGTGGGCAAAAAATGACCATGCTTCTCGAAAAATTATGGGCGTTAAAATAGGGGAATACGTTACAATGGTTGCTTACGCAACCGTTTGGCGCAACCCTTCTTCGAAGGGTTGCAAAAATCAGGGTTGCCGAAAAAAAATTCGGGGTTGCCAAAAAATTAGGTTGCCAAAAAAATACCGTGGGCCAAAATAGACCCATGGAAGACCAAAGATGGGAGATCAAAGGTTAAACCCAAAAAAGGTAAAGGCCAAAAAAGGTCAAGTCAGGTAAAAATTCGAGCTCAAAAAAAAAGGTCGCGGTCAGAAAAGGTCAAAAGGTCACAGAACACCGTCCCTGCAATATTCCTCCCCTACTACTCATAAAAATATGAGGAATGTTTTGACATATGATTATGAGAAAGAGAAACGGATTGCGAGGATGAATTTAAAATAAAAGAACAGAATTAAGCAGTTGAGGATTAGAAAATTAAAGTAAAAATAAGTGAATAAAAATTTTCTATACTTTAAAATTTCATAAAATATTATAAAAAAAAAAGTTTTTATTACGTTTATGACTCTCAACTGTTTAATGAAGTCCTGGAAACAGTGAAGTTTTTGGCATAAATACAATAATTTTTGGGCAATAACTTCAAGATATGCGACCATATACTTATTACTGTTCTTTTTTCAAACTATCTCATAAATTTGACTGTGAATGAAGACATCCAGGGCTTTACCCATAGAACACGGCATCTAGGACAGGATTCATTAGTGGGGGAGAGGGAACATATATATATATATATATATATATATATATATATATATATATATATAAAAATAATATATATATATATAATATAATATATATATATATATATATATATATATAATATATAATATAGTATATATATAAATGTCGCAACCTGCCATCAGTTTTAATAAAGTTTTGCCCTATGCCCCCGGGTTTTAGTATTCCTCACCATGCGCGTAACCCTGTTGACCCAGTCCGATGTGAGCTGAGGAGCTCGGATATATTCTGATGAATAATGGTGATTGAATTATTCATTCATCACGAAAGTATGCCATTCTCTTTCACTCATCGTGCGCACGGTCAAACGCATGCATGCTCACCTGCAAAGGTCCAGGATCGTATCAGAGCATGGTGAAAATACGTTTAGGTTTTTTTTTAACTTTACTATATATATATATATATATATATATATATATAATTAAATATATTATATATATATATATATATATATAATATATAATATATATATATATATAATATTAAGGGGTGATATATATATATAATATATATATATATATATATAAGACCTTTCTGTTTTACCTTTGGGTCCCTTTAAGCAATTTTTGTTTATGTTTTTTTTTAATATATTTCTAGTATATATCCTAACATATCAATTTAATTGTAACACATGATTCGAAAATTATATCCTTTTACGTTTACGACCCGTCATTTTAACATTTTTTTTAACTGAAGGAATACCAAAGGGTAAACCGCAAAATGGCAGGAGTCGGGGTTTCTCGCCTTCCGGGGAACTAGACAGGGGTAGGACTATTTCCCCCCTCCGGGGAGGGTCTCCTGAACCCCCGCTCTTTGGTATTTTGGTGTTGCGGGGGTTCCTCGCTTTTCCACGGGTTTGGAAAACGCCCCCCTCTGTCCCCCGCGGCTCGAGCCCCTATTTTTTTTTTTTTTTTTTTTTTTTTTTTTTTTACAAAAACTACGCGATATTTTAAGGTCAACATACTATTAATGAAAAACTTTTAAATCTAATTAAAGTTCTTTGAAAGTCTATAGATTTTCTTCTTTATTATCGATTTTACCCTATATAATATAATATATAATATATATAATATATAAAATATTAAAATATATAATTAAATAATAATATATAAGTAATAATATATATATATATATAATATAAATATTAATATATATATATATATATAATATAATCAATCACTCACTTGATTTCAGTTTCAGGCAGCTTAACTTTACTAACTTACTTATATATATATATATATATATATAAATATATAATATTATATATATATATATATATAAAATATAGTAGTATATATATGGATATATATGTGATATTTGTTAAAGCCACAACTATCATCGATCCATATCTCAAAAACGACAATAGCTACAGCGAAAAGGATTACATTGCTGTAGTTCTGTCAAAATTTATTGCGAAAACATAAAATAAATGGGCCTAACGTTTTAGTGATAGTTCGGTAGGTCAGATCTGGACGATATATACCACAAGGATTTTAATGGGTGTTGTGTAATTTTTTTTTATTTTTTTTGTGGGGGTGTGGTTTGGTTATAGTTGGTATTGTTCTGGTTGTATTCCTGCTTTTCTGCCTGTGATTTTGTATTTTCGTTTTTTTTGTTTTATTTTTTGTTTCTTTATGGTGAGTTTATTTATAGTGGGGGGGGGGAGTGCTTCCGCGTAGGAGTGATCTCTAATTTGGGAATGTTTTCACCTTTAGTCTTGAGTCCGGAAAAAACACAACTTTTATATTAAAGTAATTTTTTAAGGAAAGTTCCACATGGAGGTTTGGGATATTGTCATTGTATATCAATACCCACTCTGTTGATGAATATAATTGTTATATCTAAAGGAAAGTGTCCATTTATTTTTATTTTTTTTTTTCTGATTAAAGAATATAGATACTTCCGTAATTGTATGTCAAACTATATTACATTGAATAGGACTAACATTAAATAGATGTGTTTCCTTTTCCTTGAGTGTAACTTTGAATTGCTCAGACATAGAATCCATTGTTAAATTCTGGTGCTTATTATTAATTATAATTTTTGCTTATAGATGATATCCGCCTGTGTTGATTTTGATCGTTATCTGTTTTCCAGATGTCACACTGCTGCTATATTTGGCAATTGTATTTTTCCCAAACCCCCCTTGTACTTCCTTCTTGCGCAGCTGTTTGTCTTTTGAACTTATTTTCAAACTAATGAAAAATATATATCCAGAAAATTTAAGTTTACAAAATATATATAAAATGAAACGTTTAAGTTTTTGACAGTTATAGATAGTATATATAGAATTAATAATATATAATATATATAATAAATAATATATTATATATAAATATAATATATATATAATATATATAGATTAATATATTATATTATATAGTATATAGATATATATATAGTCAGACAACGTTGAAGGTAATTTATTACTAGCTGGCAAATTGGATAGAAGAGAAATATGAAGGATCGAGAAATTTAAAGAAGGAAAAATACGCGAAGAGCTCAAGAACTACTCTCCAATTTATAAACGTTGAAATTATTGAAAAGAAAGTAGAAAGTATAGATCTAATGCTATTGGTGTTGGACCAGTTTTCTGTGTTGACCGAAGTTATTAGTTAGTAAATTACTATAATTAAAATTTTAGAATATATTATTAAGTAATAATTAAAAAAATTGAGATTATTTGTGAGATACAATATTTACATTTCAAACTTGATTCATTAATTTAAAAACGAAATTCTTTTCAAAATTTGTAAATTAGCTTCTACTAGTCTGCATCATTGCCCAGTAAGACGGCGCACATCTTGATTCTGGTTTGAGAACACTCATTTTTATTTTCTTCCCGTTTAACGCCTCAGTTGATTCAGTGTTGCAGCCTACTTTAACCCGCTAGAGTAAGCGGCTTTCCCTACCAGTCTTTACAGTTGGGAGGAGTGTAACTCTCCTGTAATCATCGGGGACTGAACACTGGACGGCACTAATTAGCAGTCTTGAATAGGGTTGTGACAGGCCCAGCAAGCCGTTAACCGTCATTCACTTGCTCAAGAAACTTGTTTTGTAAATTGGACTGCGTACTTCTGAAACCACATAAAGAGATCTCCGAATCGCTACTTTGAATGATGGAACGATGATAGGAAAGGAAAAGGAGATGGTGTATATGATGGAGAGAAGAACTGATCTGCTTGGTGTTTGTGAGACTAGACTGATGGGAGGCAACGTGACGTGAAAGATTTACACCAAGACACTATCAATTGATTTATAGTGGTGGACAAGACAGTAGGCATTATATGGGGGTAATTCTTACACCGGAATTGGCACAAAGAATTTTCAGCGTTAATCAGATAAAAGAAAGAATTTTAGCGTTCTCAATAAAAACGGATGCAATTAACATAAGCTTTATCTAGGTTTAAGTCCCCCAACAAGGAATGCCGACAGAGGAGAGGGAGAACTTTTATCGCGAATTGCAAAAGGTTAAGGACAGAGTGCGATAACATAATGTTGTCATAATGGGTGATTTAAATAGCCAAACTGGACGAGATCGACGAGGAATTGGAAATGTAATTGAAGCATTTAGTATTGGAGGAAAGAATGCTTCAGGTGATAGTATTAAAGATGTGTACAAAGCAATATCAGTGTGATGAACACTTTCTATCATCATAAGAAACCCATAAATGGACGTGATATTGATGGAACAGAGCAAGGTAGAGATATCAGAAGTTTATGATTTATTTAGTATTGACGAACAACAAAAGACTGTTTGAGGATGTAAAGTGTATACCATCTGTATCGTGCGATTCGGACCATCGGCTGGTTGTAGGGAAATTGAGGATGGAATGGCCAAAGCTCTTCAATTGTAAAGTCATAAAAAGGCTCGTGGTCGAAAATTTAGATCAAACCTGTAAAGAAAACTTCAAGAGATAGCTGATAGAGAGAAGAAATGTGGTAGAGGGCACTGGTGTGGATGAAGACTTACAGATTTTACATAGTACTCTATTAGAACTATTTGAAAAGCTTATAAAAATTAAAACTGTATGTATACACTAGAGTAATATAATATTTCATAGTATAAATTTATAATACGCTGATATATAGGCGTTAGTAAGGAATATTAATTTAAAGTTTTAAATGTCTTAATCTAGTAACTACTGAGTAAGTATATACAGTATTTCAAAGGCCGACATCTAACTCTGTCAAAAAGCTAAGAAAGAGAGCCAAGAATATATTAAAACCTAAAATAAAAGAAAATATAAACGATTATGAAATGATAATTATGTACATTTTAAAGAATTTTCTATTTTCCATATTCAGAGTATAAATCTTATTATCATTTTTTATTATTATATATTATTGAATAACTTCTATCTAAGATTTAAGGCTCAGGTTTCTATAGCGAAAAGAGAAGTTAGGCCATAATTTATCTTGTAGTGGAGGTTCAGTTAATAACAAAGAACTACCGTTATCCATATTGTTTACTTACCTCCATGGTAAGGATAGCCTGGTGTGGAGGGCGTGTAGTTATACACACATTTAACATTTAGCTCGATTGTTTAATCTTTAACTTCTAGTATAACACGGATTAGTATAAGAATTGTATGTAAGGTTGATGCCATTATATTAGAAATAAGAAGTTATCCATGCGTACTTAAGGATCTCAATTAGTTTCTTAAACTTGTTAGTCGCGTTCTCTATAATAAGTATATATCAAGTGGATGCGGTTGTATATTTATATGAGGATGGTATGACATTATTATACACCTTTTACAAGACAAATGAGAGCTAATATGTTTTTCTACATTGAAGCTAAATTTAATTGGTATGCATGCTCGAATGACATTGGAAACCCATTACCCAGTAACTTGACGAGCTAGTTAAATATACTTCGGCTTGAGAGGGTTTATTTATCATGTTGCGTTAATTCTGGTTTTCATCTACAAGGATAGTCCATAATACCTAGTAAAAGGTATGATATTATTACAACATTTTTAGTTTGGTGGATTATTTATTAATTTGTGGTACAATTTACATTAAGAATTAAGTAATTTATCAGAAACAACGCTATCTGTATGCACATTGAATTATAAAGTAATAGATATAAATTATTCATATCATATTATATACATTAATTAATTATTTTCTCGTTAACATTGACACATTATTGAGTTTGCAATTTAAGTTTTTATATTATGGATAGTCGTGATTATATTAGTGTGTGTGTCAGTAAGTATGGTAGTAGCTATACTCGTGATGAGTTGTATGATAATGTGTGGTAGTCGAGTGTGATTGTGTGAACGTGTGTATGATGTATAGCCTAGTGTTGTGTAGACTGTGCGATTTGTGTGACGAGAGTAAGAGAGACGATGAGTACAATGCAGAGAATCAAGAGAGAGTTATCTAGGCATAGGAAAGTATATTTACAATAGAAACTAACATATGATTACATAAAGAATGGTTCTAATATGTTTAGATCTGCTATATATATAGAATGAGCAAAAGAATAGCGTGATACTGCATAATAATAAAACCATATAACACGCTATAAGTAAAAATATAAATTTTATGTGCAATAAGTCACTATATTACATATTTTAAATCTTATTATTTATAACTTTTTGATAGCACAACTATCTAAGAAGCAATCACATGAAAAATGTAGAATCGAAATATAAGTAATAAACATATAAATAATCAGTTTTTATAATAATCATTCAATCGCTGTTTACCTCATACTAACTAACTTTCAATCATAAATACAATTATAAATAAGATACATGCAATTATGAAAAATACACATTTGATTAACAACCTTCTCAAGACGATTATATAAACAATGTCTAATTTTATATAATCAATATATAATGCATTAATTATGAAATAACAAAAGAAATGATATACTCGGCATTTTACAAGAATAGTGATTTTTGGAATACTCACTACTATAATTAAAAACTATATGGTAAAAATGTTCGCGTTTTAGGGTCAGGAACAATTGATCCCCTTAGACATTACGTCCTTCTGACACCTATACCGCTAAAGTATCCGCACAACTATTTTAAGTTAGTCGCATCGGTACAGCTCGGACTAGTGGACTAATAGAGCGGAAGTGCCTACACTCTCTTTGCATAATATTAGCTATTATACTATATAATAATATATCTATATATATTATATATATTGATATATATATATTAATATATATTAATTATATATATTATAATTATATATATATATATTATTATATATTAATATATATATATATTACTTAATTTATATATATATTATATAATATTATTATATATTATAGTAGTCTAGTTTATGTAAAACACCCAACCCAATTATTGTTGTTGTGGTATGTATATAAAGCTATTAACTCTAAATTTAACACACTGCAGAGTATTTATAATTTAATTTTCTTAAGGACGGCTAAGTTCCTAGGTCTATATAGACTTGACCATGCAAAAAAAGAAATTGTTTTTGATTTTAATAATTTTTGAAATTAATTTTAAGATTACCCAAAATTTTAAAAAATAATACCTAGGTATGTAAATATAAAATAACCTTCTCTCACAAAACCTCATCCCGTCTAGAGCTTGTAAATAATTATATATATTATATTAATGTTATATTAGTAATTTTTAAAAACTTCTTTTATATTAAAGGTAATAAACAATTTACAATGAAAGAAAAATAAAGAAATAAAATTATAATTAAAATTAATAAATTACAAAAATAATGACAATTTTAATCTACCTTTAACTCAGCATTATTGAATTTAAAGAGTTGGAGCTCGTTTGTGAGCTGTGATTTAGTGCATTTGATTTCTGTTGTGCATGTTTTACATCCCAATCACCTTAGTAACCCCTCCTATCCTTGTATAAATTTATTTATTTATCATCCCCCACCACTTACTATATCTGAACTAGGTTATTTTTATGTGAAACTAATTTATCTGAATATTTCTCTTATATATAAATTGTTTCTCCAGATATATGCATATGAATTTTGAGCAAAAGTCTGTCGCTGATTCTTGACAGACTATTTCCTGGTGCCAAGTGTATACTTAGTTTGATAGCCCTCCAAATAAGAATAGTATATGATGTAGAGCTATAAGACTAGTTTTCTAATGGACATATACTGTTTGGTATACATTATAAAATTGCCATTTACCCTAATTATATATCTTATCTTTATTACTCATGTTCTATTATCACTCATATTATACTGTCATTTTTACTTCTCATATTTTTTACAATGGGAGTACTATATACCTTCACTCATCAGACGGGTGTCCTCAACTACTCATTTAGGGATTGTAAACACTAAAAATGAAGTATTCTAACATCCCATTTAGATTCATATATAGTATCATTACATTCATTAATATAAGGTACCTAATATATATATATCTTTTGTACTCAATCTTATTGATATAGCTGGATAGCACATAAAATCCTGTCTGTGCCTTACCGGTATCGGTTCAGTGCTCTCGGCAGCTATTAATCTAAATATTATATATATATAATATATATTAATCATTAATCTATTTTTATCATTATTATGTTCTCTATACCACTACACTTCTCACCATATTATTAATCTAACCTTTACTAGTATCTTAGGATGTGGCTGACGTCGATGAATAACTCCTTCGGCCCAAGGCAATGACAGTACTCATATTCATCAACCACGGTTATAAGCTCAAAGTTTGAAAAAGATATGAAATTAGGGGGAAAACAAAATGATCAGCATATTTTGTTTTTTTATGATTAGAAACATCTTTTTGAAAATCTTTTCCGTATCTAAAACTTAATAAGCTATTGAGTCAGAGCAAGCATATTCACAAAAAGCTGTTTGCCTAAAAATAGTACTTTTCTAAAATCCACGGTTATTTCTGCATACCGATATTCCACTCGGATAGATATATTAACCTTTGGGAATTTAAATTCTCGCAAATGTACATCATCTCATGAACAACATTAATAACAATACACAAATATCCATCACCATCTAAACCACACATCTTAGCGACTACTACTACTCCTACTAAAGCTATAACTATTAAGCAGAGCGGTGCTCCGCACCCACTAACACCTCAGCACATACTCAGATTCCCTCGAACACCTCAGGAATCAACCCGGCCATACCTCAAAACCATACTTATTATGTACCTTTATTCTCGCCTCTGCAACTCTCATTTCTTCCTCTTCTTCAGACAGTTCTTTACTGACTCACTCCACTTTTTCTTCAGTCTCCCGGACGGCACACACTCAATTATGATATTTCACTAATCACACTTACACCACTATATAAATCTGCTTAACCAACTGACTATCAGTTAATTCATGTATATATTTCATCACATTTCTTTCACACGTTTTAAAAAAGCTGAACAGTCCTCTTAGCTAATTTCTTCTATTTAACTTATTCTTTCTTCACACACATATACTCTCTAAACTATGTTATCTATATTCTCATTTTTAATCATTCTTCTCACATATAATTATAATATCCAACACTGCCCTAAGATTTGTCCTCAGCATCTTATTCCTAAGACCATAGTCTCTACTACTATCATATAATATATCACATTAACGCAGGTAACTAACAATGACCCTCATGTTAGACCGAAGCTAGTATTGCACTACAATGACTTAGTTCTTTAGCATTATCAACCATACGATTTAAATTGTTTACACTAGCCACCTTCATATCCTATTCCTCAACTTTTCGCCTACTTAACATACTCTGCATCTATCCGTTCCCTTTTCATTCAACATATATTCCCTAATAATATATATATTAAACTCAGACTACTATGTTCTACTGCTCTAACACACTAAACATAACTTTCACACTGAGGACTGTCTCACTCACAACTCATAATCTTAACTCTATCTAGCGTATATACTTTACAAACCCTCCTTTATACACACTACTGGCAACATCTCTCTACCAATAACTCCTCTCATCATAACTCTCTTTGATAGCGGATTTTTACTATATATAGAAATAAAATTATCCGGAACTACAATAATTGAAATCAGGAAAGCGTGAGGCTGTCTTTTCACAGGTTATAAGATTATATTGGGGATATCAAATATAAAGAAAGTACACATACACCTTTAAAATTTATTACACCAAAATAAATAAATTCAGTTCTTCCTTAATTCTACTTAATTAATACAGTCATGGTGAGGCAAACATTTGGTAATTCTGATACCTACCTACCTTTAACTCTATTATCTTACAAAATTAATATTAACATCATCACGTTATTCATAATAAATATAAATCAACTCACCTAAACATACCCTTACTAAAGTTTACCACCACCTAAGGTAATTACTAATATCCATATTAAATTATAAAACCTACACCTATAACCTATACTAACAATTCTACAACAATATAATTATCTAATCATTAAATAATATTAAATGCAATAAAATATTATTTACAATTAAATAAAATTGTATAATCACCTAAAATATGCTTTAAATCAGTAAACTTTTACAATTTAATATGATATTTATAAATATTATTAGTAGTACCTAATTATATCTTAAAAGTATCTGTCGTCTATACACGTTTTTATATGCAGTAACTAAGTCATTATTAGGAATACCTTTTCTTGGCTTACTATCTCTAATAATGTTGGGTTTAATGTAGTTTCATAAAAGTGATCTACAAATGTTATAATTCTTTCCAAGTTTATTATTTTTATTTCTATTTATAAACTTTTACTGGGAACACGGCGAGTACATAACAATAAGATTTGACCAATTTTACTCTCAACATTTAGTTTGCAAATTATTATCTCGGCGCCTAAGTTTATCAAAAGAATTACCACTTAATGTATTATCACTGCATAAATGATTCACAAAATAAATACTATTTTTAAAGCTTATATATATTTACAATAATTTAAACAATAAAAATGTAATTATCCTCTTAGTTATGATGTTTCTCTTTCTAAGATATGTATCTCAATTCCTTTCACAGATTTCTATGTATATAAATATCTTATTCAGCTTTTAATAGTAATTGCTCTTATTAAATATTATTATAAGTTGCTATCAGATATTATACATTTTTCCCGCATAACTGGTAAAAAGTTACCAATCCTTATCGATTTTATAGTGTTTTTTTCAAAAATATCTACATTGCTTCTTTTACTATAAAAATGATTAGATAGTAAATTCATAATTAATAATCGAATACATAAAGTACCACTGCAACTTATAATTAGGAATAACAAGATCTTCACACTTGAACACAACTACATCAAATTGACCTCACAACTAAATGAATACATGATGTCACATAAAGGAATAATCCTCAAAAAATAAAATTAAACTGAAACAGAATAGAACAAAAATTATAAAAACATAATACCTATAATCTTAATTAGGAAGAAGAAAAATTAGATTGATAAATACGCAAAAAATAACACTGAAAATAAATAATAAAAAGTTTATAATACAATAATAATTACTCTAAGAAAGATCATAAATATAAGAAAGTATAAATAATAATATTAACTATAGCAATATTACTGTAGCTGAGTTAAAAAAACACTTTAAAATCATTAACATTATAAAAAGTAACTAAACTTAGGAATCATTAACATTAATCAAATATCAATTCAAATCATATAAAAAATCTGATTTATAAATGCTATATATTTTCAGAAGTGTAAAATCCGATTAATTCCTATAAATTAAAATTATGAGAATCATAATATTTGAGTTGCTGTTCTAAATTTATAATTTCAAAATTTTTGTTGGAAAAATCTATAAATAAAGGCATATTCAATGTCTCATTATATAACAAGTAGAAAACATGAACATGCAAGCAAATAGAGGAACCAGTTGCAATTATTATTACCTGGCCTAAATGTGTTGACTATTCAGCTTTTTTTATATCTCAAACACCTGCTACTTCTACTTCTCTATCACGATCATTACACTCTAGACTTACCGGTGACCAAACTAGAAAGTCATCTCATATTGTGGTCAACCTTTACAATAATTATAATAATAAAATCTTACTAAAACCTAAAATAAAAATAATATATATAATGGTAATAAATATAAAGTAATATACGGAAAATTATTTACCCGTATCATATACTCAACCTAAGAAAAGGTGAATACCAAAATCCACAGAAAAGGGAAATTTTCCCAGAACATATTATATACAAGATCTATTTATAAAGATATTCCTCAATCTGACAGGAGTTAACGCTATATACAGGATAATAACCATCACTAACTAACTTTGTCCACAACCTCACCTAGCTTCTCACTAATTCAAACCTATCTTTAACAGACTCTTAAATTATTAATTAATAATTCCTATATATAGTATAAAAATAGTATACATATGAAAAAAAATCCTGCTTAATTCAACAACTCTATCAACAAGTCATATATCACATATTCATTTTCCAAATTTCAATCGTAGAAAGAGTGGATGGAAATTGCCTATAATTACTGTAGTAAAATACTTAGGAAAGATCAAAAGGAATAAAGAGTAAACTGAATGAATACTCGTTGGCGTCAGAACTAACCATTAAACCCTCACAAGCTAATAACATTTATATAATATTATATATATATATACAATATATCTTCTCTACCTTCATATCAACATAGTTCCAGTATACATGTACTAAATAATTAATAAATACCTATTAAACCAATAGATAATAATAAAAATTAATATACTAATCATTCATGGTACCTATGAAATAATGATACATAAATACTACACTTAAAAGAGCAGCTCACTACATTCTCCCACCTTATAAGTTTGTAATCCATATTTAACTCTACCACAATCCTCATATCCATCTATTAACGCCCGATAGTCATTCACAATATACAATACCATTACTATCTATTTTAACAACTCCTTCTACTCATATGTAAAATGGTTTCCTCACATATTCCTATCACTTTCCACACCTATTGCATATTATCCCGTTTCCCGTTTTCCACCGAATTGTATTAATTATGCTTGACCTATGATTTTTAATCAGTGATTACACCCCCTTAACTCACAATTTACCATCAGTATTCTAAGTTCACGAATACTGTCTTCATGACCACTAAACGGTATTGAAATTCAGGATCACTAATACACCAGTTAATCTACTATATTATAAAGACCTTAATAGCCTACTAAATAATATATAATATATATCAGGATTTAAAACTCTGACCTATACTATCCCGACTGGTTGCCTCACACTCCAACACATACCAGCCACATGTCCTCTAATCTTTTCCATACATTATATTATATAAAGTATGTTTCTAGGGGACGTACGTATCATTCCTAGAAAAATTAGCCTTACGAACTCCTAATATATATCACAGTTCCCACATCGGTTAATGCATTCAGGCTCTCATTTACATACCCTGAAGAGACAATCACGCAACCAATGTCCACTACTATAAATTATCCGGACTAATCTCCTAAAACCTCAGTACCCTTTTAGGCTGGGATGTCACGTATATATAGTCATGGCCACAAATGACTAACCTACTTAGCTCTACCTGCTATTAACAGCACAAAGTTATTGCCCATCTACTATTTAGATTATCTATATATATATATGCCCATCTTTCTCACCACATAACGAAAACACTTTCACACATCCTATTGCACTCACATTTTCTATTGGTTCTCACATCGACCTTCTATAATCCCTGACCTCTATGAATTATTAAATCCTTGTACCTAAGGTTATTAATAGCCGCTCATCTTCCCTATCATATCATTAGCATATTCTAATACATTATCCACCACTTGACGACCAATACTACAAAATTAACTCATTATATTCAACTATAATCCTGCCTACATTTCACGTACTGTCTTTCATTCATCTCCATAATCACTCACCAAATATATGATATATATTAATTTATATAAATAAAATAAAATTTATACTACTCACAAATAATATAACTTCACACCATTATACTTATCATAGGGGTTAGCTTACTCAAGTGCGTCCCTTGATAAGTAGATTTATAGTAGGGGGTGGATTGTGGGGGACCAAACCTGTTGCTCAAAATCGACATTGCATTACCATTTTTGCAATGAGGCAATGATAAAACTACTTGGCATACATTTTGCTTCAATGTAGACGCACTTTGTCAAAATATTTGAAAAACCAAATCGACCACCTTCTGTTGTTCAACTTCTCTCTCTTCGCTCCTTGCCCTTTTGCGATATACTCTTCCTCTTCAATAATTTCTTCTAGTCATTTTATTAGTCCTATATGAATTACATCTTCCCAAGTCGAATCGCTCTCGGGGCGTTCTTTGCATTTTTAATGTTTGACTATATTAATCCGCCCATTCTCTGTACTATGCTACTCTTCCTAGAACGACAAATTTTATGATAACTATAGACTGCATTTATTATAATACAGTTGAACGGTTGGAAGTATCCAAAAACATTTTCATAATACAAAAACTCTATTATATAACCCCGTCTCATCAACAATTCATAAATCCACACAAATGGACATTGTCTTTTTATATCTGCCAAGGTTTCCATCGATGCTCAAACTAACTCAATATACAAATTATACAAAATTATATCTTTCAATCTTTTCCACACTGCCTAGCTTTAATCAAATATCATTTCAATAACTAATTTTCTATACTTCACTCCATAGCCTTTTTCTAACTTCATACTTACAAAAAACATGGTCAATAGTAATCTAACTCTGTTGACCATATTTCATATTATCATATTTTGTGTTCTCATAATACTACACACTAACAGCCTTGTAAAATCTATAATACAATACATAATCGCCCACTATAATAATCCAAAAAACTACAGTCAATACCAAACATAATGATAATAATCTATATCACAATATAATCAATCACTAAAGATCACATATATTATATTCAATAAAATAAATCTTCATCCCGACAATATATAATAAACTCTCAAATATTCCCTAAAGAATTCATACAACAACTTCAATTCGTTCCATCCATATAGGGCACATTAAATCTATATTTCTATAATTATATTATATTTGGGAAACATTAATCCCCAGAAATTGTAAGACACAACTCTCTATATTAATTAAAACTACTTCATATCGATAATACTAATCAGAACATCTGGAACCTCGATATTCACTTGAATCCATTATACAACAATTCAAAAATACAATTAATCTAAATCTAATACTCACCACACACTTTATTAAGCAAATAACTCTATATAAATAATAATATAAATTCAGAAATAATTAACTATAATAATTAATAATAATATTTCTTGTTATCAATTAATAATTCTTCTGACTGTACAACTTTTGATACATAATAAGAAGTCTTCTTTTTGCTAGTACAATTGGAATAATAGTAATAAATAAAAAATTTATTCTTACTAAAATATTTGGATCTATATTAAAGATTTGTTAATAACATTTTAAATCTATATATAACTCATTTAATTAATCTCACTCTATTCATATATACTCCATAATAATTATCATCATCAATACAATCACTACAAATAATAATAACATAATAACATATAAATAAATGTGATATATAATTAAGGGAGTAAAGTAGGAAATTATGTTTTTAATTGAAAATATACTTTTTATTCGAAACCATTTTATATTAGATTTCGAAGTAAATAGTGAAAAAATCTTTGACGACACATATTATTATATATATACTATTATCTCATTTAATATATACTCTGTCAATGTTTCTAAATCTATATACTTTAATATTATTATTATTATTATTAGTATTATAACTATTATCATATAAATGTCGAATTATTACTAGAAATAATTAGAAATGTTTAACTATTGAAATTTTTCTTTCATTAAATATCTCTTTTTGTCACTTCTTTTATTCCACTCTTATGACGAAGACTCCATCCTTCATTAGCTACATGTCAATCTAGACTTATATCAACCTTTTATTTGGTAGTAGAGGTTTAACTTATCCCTTTTTGTTGAGGATTTCACTATATTCAATTTATTTTATTATTTTATCCGTTATCCTCTCAACTATTCGATAAAAATCCTTATCTAGCTATATTAACCTTCTATTTTGTATCCATCATTTTCACTAACGCATCACTATTCGATATACAATGCAGAGCATTATTCTTATCATTTCTCCCATTTCCGTATTCTCTCAACTCTAATAATTTCGGCACATCTCTTCGTAATCAGTCGTCACCAATCTCTGCTTTAAACTTTCTCTTTCCTATTCTTATACGCAACAATGTGTATTATCATTCTCTTTCTCTATCTCCTTTCTCAAATCTCACTCCTGTTCACTATATACTAACCTACTTACTCAAAATCAAACCAATCGACTCTATCCTGCCTTATGCATTCGTTGTTCCTATTAATTTGGCGTTCTTACGTTTAATTTACTGTTACATATATTTATATATATCATTATTATTTAAGTCATATTTATATATCATAATTATAATTTTTTAGTTTTATATATAACTCTAATTAACTACTTTAACACTACGTTCACTTACTATAGTATATATGTCACTATGCTGTATGTATCTAGTCATCATATAATAATAACGTATTGTGACTACATATAAATATAGTATATATATATTATTAATTTATTACTAATAATAATTATAAAAAACTCTATTAAGGTAAACTACAGTTGAAAGATATATTAGGTAGTTATGTAGATCTTTAGCTTACCTAAGATGAAGTAGAGAAAAGGGGACATAAAAATAAGACACATACACCATATAAGACCTTAATGTTATTTATATAATTCGTCTCTTAAATTTATATAGTAAACTATATATCTTAATACTAATTAATAATTATTTACAAAATTACCCTCACTAACTAAGCTAATGAGAATTACCTATAAACTAATACTATTATAATATATATATACTTACATTAAATATATAATTTACAAGATAATTTTCCAAGTTTCCCTATAATATATAATTAAAAATACTATACACAACCTTACTAGTTCGCACCACCTAGGTATTACAATATATCTATATATATATTTTTATTAAAAAGTCAACACACCTATATACCTGTACATGTACAGTTCTTGATCGCTAGGATGCAGGTGTAGTATGTGGCCCAGTACGATGTTGTCGATGTAAATAGATAAATTAAAATAGAGCAATAAATACAATAGTAATTCATAAAAATATGTACCAAATAATGCGTAAAATTGTCAATTATTAACAGTATTAAATTTTGTACCGCTGTCAATTTAAATCCATGGCAATTTTATAGATAGACTCAATGATCTATTTATCCTAACATTTTTAACACTTTTAGAGTTTCTTTTTTTTTTACACTCTACAAAAACTTAGATTTCTCTGTTTAATTGATAGCTGAATAAACTGTTTGCTGTATTCATATTCATGTGAATCTGATTCTGAATCTGATGCTGCTTACTTTAACTAGTTTCAATTGGCACTACGGTCACTTTTACGGTCCTCTTATGCTTTATTTTAATTCTCTTAATATTTTATCAGATCGCTAATTATAATTGATTACAAGTTATCATTAATCACTTAATGGTTCAAACTTTACCGATAATGTAATTCATATTTTATAGTTGTCTCTGCGTATTCAGTTTCTCTCTTTCATTTCCAGTCATACTATATAAAGTTTTTTCCTACATTTCTATTATATTTCTCTTACTTTTATTAATTTTTTCCACTTTTTCTCTGTTTTCCAAATAATACAATCAAATTTGAATTTATTTTCTTAAGTTTCACGATAACAATATTTCAAAAATATCAATTTTTTTACTTTTATTTAATTTTTGTCTTATTTCTTATACCTTTTTCCTTGTTTGTTGTTTTTTTCTTTTTGTCGTTTGTTTTATATCTCTAGGATGTTACTCGTTTGGTTTCTTTTTTTTTTTTTCTTAGATGATAAATCGTACTCATGTATCAGCTTTTCCGACAATATTTAATTCTCTCTTTTCTTATTGATTTTAACCGAGATCGATATCATGATGTTATATTGCATGTTCGTCACTTGAAGAAACTCTCAACTATCCAGTACCACAGAAGATAACACATGGTTCACTAAATGAACAAAAGTATCTCTACAAAAAAAAACTCTTAGGGATACAGAGATCAACTAAATTAAACAATCCTTAAATATATGATAGAAATGACCAGTCAATATAGAATAAAAAATAAATTTAAATACAAAAGTTACAAATGATAATATTTACTTAAATCACTGACTAAACAAGAGGTAATATTAAAATATTAGCAATTACTATATATAGAGTTTAAAAAATAATCATTAATACATTAACTAATTAACACTAATGTATCCTATTATTAACATAATCATATATTATCTATCATTCAATATATAATCTAAAATAATTTTTACATATTAGTACATAATAAACTTTCATTAATAAAAATACCACATTATTATAACATTAAAAAATTAATAAATCATAAAAATTAATCAAACAAAAATATATATCCTAATTTAAATTAATATGAATCTAACATAAATCAAATAAAATAATAAACAACAATTCCAATACTATATTAGACGCTACTGGCCAATGGCTGATTGAACCAGTATTTTATTTTTCAACACTCTCATATCTATCTTAACTTCTATCTATACGTAAACGATCAAATACTAGACTACCGGTTAGACTATAAATATATTGTCCATACAATAATCTAGAATATGACATTACCTATACTTGTGCAAGTCTAAAACCTTTACAAAAAAAAAAATTAAATCTTAAAAAAAAAATCTTTTACATAAAAAAATAATGGAAGAAAAATAAAACAGGATTATTAAGGTAAAATAAATATTTATTCCTCTTAATAAATAGTATCCTAATTCACTACTAGAATAAAGAGTAGATTACCAATATCCTAAACAAGATAAAGGGATTTCTCTAACAGACATCATAAAATTACGCATTATATAAAATTTCACCAAATCTACATGCAGGATATCCAAATATATATAGGAACAATACCACAACTTTGATTCCTCTAACAACACACTTATCCACTATGCATCTTCTATATTATCAATATACCGTACTTTATAAATCATGATTTTAACTCTAAAATTATTAAATTATATAATATTCACTTACCGTTGTAATTAGACAAAAATAGATTATATTAATTATAAATTATAATTATTCAATTATTAATTGATTCAAAAGTTATTTAAATAATATCTTTTGTAAAAAATTTTTAACTATAAATATTAATATTAAATATATTTATATAATATATTATATATATATATATATATATATTTATATTTATATTATTTAATAATATATATGTTTAACAAGGTTTTAAAACCAATAAGATTTTAAATGAACTTTATATTATTGAAAATCTAATATAATAAATATAATTTATTATATATATATATCTATAATATATTTTTAGTTATAATATATATATTATTATTTAATATATATATTATAATAATTTATATATAATATATATATTATATATATAATTATATATTATATATTTAATCTATATATATATAGATTTAATTAATATATATATATTAGTATATATTATATATTAATTATATATTATATATATATATATATTAATATAATTAATATATTAAATACAATTAAAATATATTATTATATATATATAATATTATAATATATAATATTATATATACAGCTATAAATTATAATAATAATAATATATTATTAATTTTATTATAACTATAAGATCTAAATATCTGAACTTAATATTATATATATATATTTAATAATATTCGGTATTTTTAAATTTGGGTATCTAACATTGTTATTGTTTAGAAATGTTTGGGATATTCCATATATATACAAAGGTATTTTATATCAATATAAAAATATTAATTATAAATTCCTCTCCTTGTAACCAGAAGAATCTGTTAATTATATAACTCTACTGATTATTACTTCTATAATTATTATAATATTAATATAATTATATTAAATATTATTAATATAATTAATAATTAATATTATATTATTAATAAGGCTACAACAAGATTTTAACCTCTTGAGTTTTGTTTTACTCCTTAATTAAAAAAAGTGAAGAATCTAAAAAGTGTCTCGAAAAATATGTGAAATTTAATAGTTAAAATATTAATAAATTTAATTTAAATAATCAATAAAAAATAATAATAATATATATATATAAATATATATAGTATATATATATATATTAATAATATATATATATAAATATATATATATATAATATATATAATATATTATATATATATATATAGTTATATTATATATATATATTAATATATTTTATATATATATATATATATATATATTAATATATATATCTATATATATATATATATATATATATAATATATATTATATATATATTATATATATATATTATGTAATATATATATTTATATAAATTATTTATATATATTTATATATATTATAATAATATATATATATATATATATATATAATATGTATATATATTATAAATATTATCGTTGCGACTAGTAAAAATTAAAGAGGTGATGCAACATCTCGAGGCACAGAGAGATTGGAGAGTCCGTAGGAATTGTAGAAATGATGTCTGGAAAAGCCATAGACATCACAATTTAAAAAAAAAAAAAAAAAAAATGAATTGGCAAAACATTTAAAATTCAATGCGTATTCCATACAGCGGGGGGGGGCGAACACTTCTAATCAGGGCAATTAGCTAGAGTAGAATGAATAATTCAATAATTCGTATCATAAAATCCAAATTTCTTAAAATTTTGTTTTTGTCGGAGGAAAATGTGATTTTTATATTAAGGTCAAGAGATAACGGACAGCAAAATTTATCTAGGAATTTCATCATTTCCCAGTTATTATATATATGAATTATTATGAATATGAAAATATTATGAATATGAATTATTAAATAATTTATTTAATAATTAGTTATGTCACCTGTGGTAGTTTATTTCTGAATATAAATGAAAGGATTGTAGTTTTGATTCATTGAACATTAACATCTCCCTGTCCCAATGTTTAATAACAGAAATATTATAGGTCAGCTTAAAATATATATATATATATATATATATATGAAATTATAAAATATATATAATAATTATATTATATAATATATATAATATATATATGATATCATATAATAATAATAATATATTATATATAATATATATTTATATATATATATAATATATATAATATTAATAATTTCATACATAACACACATTAGGTTATATATATATATATTATATGTATATATATATATATAATATATTTATAATATATATATATATTAAATTAATATATATTATATTATAATTATATATAAATATATATATATATACCATATATTAATTATATAAATATATATTTATATTATAATATATATATATATATATATTTATATATATATATATATATATATAATATTATTATATATATAATAATATATATATATATCTACTAATATATATAATTTATATATATATATATAATAGTAT
>JABUQX010089052.1:0-5000 GCA_015478945.1 Trachelipus rathkii | reverse complement strand
GTTTAGTAAATAACTTAATAGTATTAACGCCTAATTTTCGAGTTAAGTTAAACGCCGAGTAAATATAAAATAATTACTTTTTGAATGTTAATTCTTTCAATTTAATATTATATAATAAGATATTATTTTATAATTAGTAATACTTAAATTATTATATTTATTTAATATATTATAATAATATATAGATTTATATATAGTTAATATTAATAATATATATAGATATATATAGATATATATTTATTATAATATATAGTATATATATAATATTTATATTATATTTAATTTATAATATATATATTATATATATATATTAAAGTAATGAATGTCATTGTAGATACAACGACAGACAACAGATGAAGTAAAATATATATATATATTATATATAGTATATAAATTAATAGGATAGATAGTAGATAAGAGATTAAGATAAGTAATAGATATATACTATTAGATAGTATATATGATATAGTAAAAATAGATATAGTATAGATTAGATAGATAGATAGATAGATATGATAGGAGATTTAGCGTAAGAATATATGGGATAGAAGAGTAATATAGGATATAGAGATAGAGAAGATGATAGTATAAGAAACTCAGGCTTTAAATCTTGAGAGATAGATAGATGATCCTAAACAATGCTTTCCCTAATAATTTGAAATTTATTTTCTTTTTCATTGACTTTCGAATTGACAACACGATGATTAGACCCTGCATCCGTTGTAGTTGAGATGATATCCACACTGTAAGCCGCGTCTACATGTTTTGTCATTCAATCTTCCATTTATCATCCATTACTGTATATCCTTTCACTTTATTCATCTTTAATTTTCTCTCTCCCCCTCTCTGCATCTCTCACCGTCATACGATACTGATCGTATCTCTGCTCCTCTCGTCGTCTCCTTCTCTTCCTCTACTGTTTCATCAATGTCTTCCTCTCCTCTCATTCTCATCCTTCTTCCGAACGATGAATACGAATTTGGGTAGTCTTAGTTAGCTGTATATATACTGGGCATATTTCTTTCTGCCCCCTAACCCCCTCCTACCTAACATCTGGTTAGTACAAAAGGAGTATGTTATTTATTAGTCTCACTGACTGTATACTTATATATATATATATATTTTAATATATATATAATATATATATATAATATATATATATAATATATTATATATATATATATAGTAATATATATATTATATATTATATATTATAATATATATATATATATATATATATATATATAATAATATATAATATATAAATTATATATTATGATTATAATTATATTATAATAATTGAGGGTATATGATGTTATGTAAGGTGTTGTAAGTAGATGTGTTACTATGCACATTTGGGCGTTTTTTCAGTGAACCTTTATATTTTTACCCTCCTATCTTTATTACTTCTCATAATCTTAAATAAAGCAGATTTCAGCTTTTCAAAGAGTGTTTATAGTTAATTAGAAGATCTGCCAAGCAGAAATGCATCGGAAGATATAGGGTTAATTAATGTATTGACTTTTTGAAGAAAACTGAAAACATTTGCCAATTTAGTAGTGTAAATAGTGATGTGTAAATATAATGTGTTTCATGATAGTGAGTTAAGAATTATGATTCTAGGTGACCAGTGAATGTGATGTAGGTTTAACAATTAACCTTGCTTTGAAGATTTGAATGAAAAATTTTAAAATTAAGTTATAAAAAGTGATGATGAAACCCTATCTTTCTTTCAGGATTCCCAAGCTTCCTTTTCTTTCCCATCCAAAACTCAGTCCACTGCTCAATCATATATTAAAGATGAAGATAAGATGAAAAAAATGTTTCGTGAAGCCTCAATACGTTTTCATATCTCAAAGCTCATTGTTAATTAAACTTATTCGCGAATGGAAAAGAAATAGTTTAATAACATAAGGGCTATCTAGAGAAAAGTATAAAAATGCCAATGGATTAAAGTATTAGAGGTAAGCCGACAACGCTGCAAGCTGCTGTGATCGGTAACCTGTAGTACAATATTTCTGATATCAGTTAGAGATATAAAATAAGCCATATAAATTTGATATTAGTGCACTATTGAGATAATATATAACAATTTAATGCACAGCAATATTTACTGTAATTATAAAATTAATTTCCATTGACTCAATTATTTTGAATCTATAATGGTTATATATAATTGATAAAAATATGCATATGCAAAAAAGTTCTTATCTGATAAAAAGATTAAATTATTTAATTATAATATTTATACTATTATTAATATTATAATATTATTAGTAATTATTATTAGTATTTATATTATTATTATTATATTTTATATTATTTATATTATATTATTAATTATAATATATTTTATAAATTTAATATTTTTTATTATCTTTATTTAATTATACAGATTGGTGGGGTATATTTTTTAGATTTGGCAATTATTCGAGCATAGTTAAAATTATTATAATTTATATATATTAGTTATTATATTAATTATAGTATTATATAATTATTATTATAATAATAATATATAATTTTATTATATATATATTATTATCTTATATATATATTAATATTTACTATATTATAATATTTTATTTATATATTTTTTATATTATATATATATATTTAATTTATTAGTATTTATTATTTTAATTATTATTATGATTTATATATTGTAATTTATAATATTATAATAATGAGGTTAATAAAATTAATTAAAATTAGTATTTAATAAAGTGCAACGTATAATCTTGAGTATTTTATTTTATAGGTTAAGATATGTATTATATATAATATATTAATTATACAGTAAACTAATGAGACCGGTCATCCAACCTTCATAATAAACGTGATGACCTCGTAATTATCTAGTATCTTAATATCTCAGTCCGTTACTTTCTATATATAAGTTACTCCTTGATTTTAGGGGCTAAAATCAATATTGAGAAATTCAAATAGCAAATATAATAAAAATGAAATTAAATAGATAAATATATATATACCTACTAGATATGCACCTAATAATATAATATAATAAATTTATAAAAAATTGCATGAATTCTACGAATGCATAACGTGAGACATATGGAGTATATACAAGTAGTTCTAATTCTTATTTGTGTTTGGAAGTTTTTTAAGTTATTGTTACGATACAAGTATTTTTTTATAGATTAATGGGTTTTAATTGAGTTAGTTAAGGGAATATCGTATAAATATATATTTAGAATATTATATATAATTAATATATATAATATAATAATATATTTTATATTATATAATATATTATATATGTATATTGGTTATAATATCATTATGGATATACACTGTATGACATACTGTTAGATATTCACATATATGAGAATTTAATATATGAGAATAGACCTCTTTATATATAGATAGTATATATATATAAAAGAAATAGAAATATATATATAGTATATAATATTATATAATGAATATTATATTAATAGTATTATATAATCAATGATGTACTTTTAAGATGCAGATCTAATTGCACGTTCCTTTAATTTATCTTATTGATATTTATATATTATTATATTGTATTTGTTATTTGTGTTCAAGATTAAGTTTTGTTTAATTCCATTTAATGAGAAGTTTACTATATTAGAATGGTATAGGAGAGATTCTGGAAATAGACTAATAATAAATGCATAATATTTAATAATAATAATAAATAATAATAAAGCCTCCTCTCGGATCCACTTTATATAGGTTTGGGGCATTGTAACCATTTTAGTTTAATTTTAAGACATCATAGCACTTCCTGCGGTATTAATATATTATTTAAGGGAGGAGGGAGTGATTGATAATGTATAGAAGTGATGGTGCGATTGACGGAAGAGTGTAGTTCATGACATAGAGATTGCGCGTCGACAGTAAATTTACCCGGTTTATTTGTCAATTATCTATGTTGTATACAATATAGATATATATATATATATTATTATAATAAATTATATAATTAATATAATATTTAATATATATAGTATTGATATTTTAAGAGATATGTATATATATATATAATTATATAAGATGATAGAAATAATATATATATATATAATGTATATATATATGTACTTTGGGGTTAATACAGCATGATATATCTCTGTAGAAATATCTCCTCTTCTCACTAAACCACACTTTATATTTCTAACCTTGTAGACCTAAAAAGCCCGTATAGTAAGCAGACCTATCTAGAAAGAGACGTCGTTTTCCAAACCATAGACCTAACCTAGATGAGATCGTCGTGCCAAAAACCTAGAGCTGACCGTAGATGGATTGTCTTTGTTTCTATAAAACTACAAACATAACCTATAGATTTTAAATAGTTTAGTTACTTATAATTAAAACAATTTATAATTATTTAAATTAATTAAATAATCAAAACTTCTAATCGATGTAAACCAGATTTTAACTATTGCATTAAAATAATTAATATTATTAACCTTCAGGCAATGTCAAATCTGTCTCTTTCCGTATCTCAATATACTATTTTAAACCAACATAAATTAATAGATAATATCTTTATAAAAATTTCACATATATGATTAGTATATATATGATGTATTTATATAGATTATTATATAATAATAATAGAATTAGTATATGATATATATAATTATATATATATATTATATAAGTATTATATTAATTAATATATATTAAGATATATTATTGAATAATAATATATTATAATATATATAATAATTAATATATATTATTATATATTATATATATATATATTATATTAATTATATAGATATTAATATATATAAATTATATTAATATAAATATATTTTCATATGTAATCATTTGCTTTAAATTCTGTTTACAAAGGAGTTAATATATAAATGTTGCCATATAAAGTTTATATAAAGACTATTATAGTTATGACTTGTTTAAAATCTTATCAAATACTTATATATACTTATTTTAAAATCATGTGGACAGACAACATCCTATATATCTAACCATAGATTCTTAATAAT
>JABUQX010089051.1:35000-57806 GCA_015478945.1 Trachelipus rathkii | reverse complement strand
TAATGCTTGGTAAAACGGATGTGATGTGGATGGAAAAGGATGAGGATCTGAGTTTTGAGTAATGAAAACAACGTTGTTCTCAAATGCCCCAAAGAAATTCAAGAAAGATCAGATGCTAGTTGATCCCAAGGTGCCCTCCTAGCGTGAGCTAATTGTGGGAAGGACATCGTTCAAACTGAGGAGAGTATTTAGGGTGAATCTCGGCAGAGGAGTGGATATGTGATGAAGCAATAGAGAGGGGTCTTTTATGAAAAGTAGAAAGAGTAGGGAATAGAGAAGAACCTTGAGGAACACCACCTATTTATATTAAAGGAATGAACGTCGGCAGATTCACCAAAATACTGAAGAAAAGGAGACCAAGAAACAGAAAGAATAGAAAGAAGATCGCCAGTAAGCGCTTCTTACGAAAGCCACATTGGCGAGCAGAAAAAGATTAGAAACATGATCGATGTTTTTCACTTCTCTGCTAGGCATAATTCTATACACTATAGAGAAGAACAGAAGTAGAGTGAGATTGTGGCGATCAGTTGGAGGTTGAATGGTTCCCTTTTTCGTACATAGCACCTTCAGTAAGAAAAAAAGGCCAAGTAGAAAAAGACGAAATAATTTACAAGGCAGAGTGCAAACTCAGAAGCATAAGTTTTGAGAATCATAGGAGGAACACCATCAGAACCTTAGGCTTCTTAGTGTTAAGCTCTGGAAAAAGCAAAATAACACCTTTTGAAGAAATTACAACATTAGCATAAATATGTTGGAAGTGTGGAGAAGAAAAAAAAGAGCACTGGAATGTCTAAAGTGGAAATTAGAAGCAAGTTTGAGCCAAAAGTTCAGCTTTGTGAACTATTATACGGCAGTATATGGCCGAACGGAAAATACTAAAAAAGCAAAAGAGGAAGCAAAGTTAGAGTTAACATTTTTTGGAAAATGTTAGAAATGATTGAGGAAGAGGAAGGCCAGTACTATTATTGCATTTTCTAATGAAGAAAAAAATTTTTTATTAGGTCATGGAAAAGATTTTGCACGAACTGGGGATGAAATATAAAGTTGAGAGGGTTTCTGAAGATTGAAACGATGAGCTCAGTTATTTCCAAAAGCAGCGTCCCCTGCTGCTAATTTAAAACGAGCAACAGGCAGAGTTAAACCAAGGTTATCTGAGGTTTAGTTGAAGTAAAGAATCCATGCGGGTGCACTCGCAGTGCTAGAGAGCAATTAAAAGCTCTCGCTTTGCACAACCCGCCGAGGAACCCTTTCGCACGGAAGTGTAGTCATTTTCATGGGAAATCAAAGAGTACACTGTAAGTCCTACGCTTCAGCAGCACGAAATGCCAAAGACGTTTTCTCGTTCTAGCGCGGGTGTCTTTGCCTGCGAAGGACCTGAAAGAGATAGAAAACAGGAAAACAGATATGAGACTCATCGGAGGAACCTGAGAGGAGGAAAGAATGACACAGAATAAGTTAAGAATAGATATTAGGATAAGCTCTAAAATTTGGTTCATGTCCAAAAGACGATCAGAATACGACTAGGAGCTGCCCCCAACTGCTCGATTAATCATGGATAGAAAAGTCGTAGAGCATTCTCATCAACTTTATCTTGAGAATTAAAGGGAAGTTAATTGGCTTTGGTGAACGTTGAAATCACCAAGATATTGATGATTTCAGAGAAATGTGGAGAAAGAGAGAGAATGTTTCTATTTATTATGACAGATTAGCGAGCCATTAGTAGGAAATTCGCGAAAACTCCAAATCCAAAAAAACACGGAACCAAAAACATCATCTGCACACATTGGCACAACTGCCTTTGGCGAAAATTGAGGAAAGAAAATAGTAGGTAGCAACAGTAGGGCTCTGGAATCAGAACGCTTCAAAAAAAACCTATTAAGTTTCGCAGTTAGCAACTAAAGAGAGTTGAGTTGTAGAGGAGAGGGCGTTGATGTCAACACAAATGAAAATTAGAATTTAAAACCGCGAATAGAACAGGAAAATTTATGAAGAAATGGAAGACCTACATTCAAAAACAGCGCCATTTTTCGTGAACGGCCGACCAACTCCAATCCACCGGAGGCCAATACGTTTAAAATGCTGATGAAGTAGGGAAGGAAAAGGGTTTTTTTGAAATGCCAAACCCTTATACGGCTTCATCAAGAGACTAATCGCGGGGACTGCATTTTATACCATTTTTTATTTTCTTTTTATAAGCTTCATTAGGTTGAAAAAATTCTTTAGGTTGTGATTAAGGTCTTTACGTAGTTTAAAAATGTAAATAATATTTGTGGAAAAAAAACAATTGGTACTGGATGCGAAACTTGGGTGCCCTAACACTCCATATATTCCCAATGGTGGGTAATCTCATCCCTTCAGGAGCGCTATTACCTCTCAGGTAAATTATAATATATAATATATATAAATATATTATAATACTCTATAATTATATATATATACTTATATATATATATAATCGTGCGTGCGGTGCGGTGCGTGGTGCGCAAATTTTTGGTGCCGGTGCGGTTGCGCTTGGTCCACTCTCGGTTGCGGTGCGAGGCGCATTGCCAAAAGAATGTTGCCGGTGCGGGCGGTGCGGAGAGATGACGGGGGAGCCCGGGGCGTCTTGGTGCACGACCTTCCGGTGCGGTGCGTGCCGGTGCGCAAAATCCGGAGCTCGGCCAAACACAAATATATATATATATTATATATATATATATATTATAAATATAATTAATATATATATATATATATATATAAATTATATACTATATATACTTATAATATACTACTTACTCAATAAAATATATATATAAATTCATATTTTTTGTACCTTACATTTATTTATAAAGAATATCAATTTTTCTTTCTCTTTCCGTACACAAATCTTTTATTTTTTCACTATTGCCATGATGAACGCACTTCTGGACTAAGGGCTTCTTTATAAACGCTCCTCTATCTATTGACAAGTAAAAGAAAAGGCATGACAACGTTCTGTCCTATGCGTATTTCCGTGCAGGCCTTAACGTGGTTACTTAGGCAGTTTTACCATGCGAAATAGCATGAAAGATTTCTTTCAATTATGGCGGTAGTGTTGCGTGAAGCAGAGTACCTTAGGATGAGTATAAAAATCTTAAAGATTACTACAAACTGAATCATATGTGGTAGTGGTTCTTAAACACAATGGCTCATTCTCCCTACAATCCATTTTTTTCAAAAATTTGATAATTATTACACTCTTAATTCACGAAAATGTTGCTGTTCTTCAGCACTAACTATTCTTTAAAACTCGTTCGAAGAATATTTTTTGATTAAAAGCCGTCAACGACTTTTCCAGAGAAGAATGTACCTGTCGAATAGATATCTATCCCAGCTATAAGATTTTCCATCTTATACCCCTTCATTACACCATAATTTCTTTTGTTCTATAATAAGTAACGCCCCCATGAGCCAACAAAATAACGAATTTTTTTGTACACTTACCACAAAGCCACAAAATCTTTCGCCATGTCGATTTGAAACGCTACCTTTTTTAACAACAAATGTATATGGGCTCAGGTTTTGGGAGTTGTTCTCCTTTATCGCAAATTAAAAAATCTTTTTTCCTCTCAAAAAGTCTTCGAACAAAAAATTCGTCTTAATAAAGAAGCTTATATCATTCATCCAGGTAAAATAATTAAAATTAATATAGTTAAAATCAAACACACCACACACCACACAACACACACACACACACATAATTATATTATATATATATTTAATATATATTAGATATTATAATATATAATATATATATATATATATACTAGTTAGATATATACTATTAATTAAAATATATAGTATAGTATAGGTAAGGCTAGAGGTAAAGGGTTTACATCTTATATAATTGATCGAAGAGATTTTACACTTAATTATATGATATAATTTTTTGAACATTTAAAATATGCTACTGAACGTTTAGATATGTTAAGCAATTTTTAAAAAGAAAAAAAACTAAACAATAATTACCCAATCCCCAAGTAACCTGAAGGAATCTTAAAAAGTTCCATCTCAATTTTAAATTTAAAAACACACAAATCAAGTAATTAAATTAATGGGTTATAAAAATGCTAATATTGAAAAGCGATATTAACTAATCCACCAGAGATACCTATACATTGCCAACCTAAATATGGGAGGAAAGTCAATTAACTCGAAAACCAAAGTCATTCCCATAGAGGCCGCACAAATCTGACTACCTAGAAACGACCACTCAGCGAGTCTGCAGGACTCTGATCTCCGAAGATAGAGTCAATGATTCTATTATAAATACTAGATTTAAATTAAGTCGGCTTTATAAGAGAATGATCAGTATTCAGAGCGTCAAAGGACCTCAGTTTTAGCCATGAAAAATTAATAATTAGGTAATTTATATTATTATATTATTATATATATTATTTATATTTCTTTCTAATAGAAAAGCAAATTCAGTTTCTAAAAGAAATGTTCGAACTAATAAGGTGCAAATTACAGAGTCTTGCCCAGAGTAAAGAAAAACTGAAATTCAAATTTTTTTTTTTAACTCGGAAAAGTAAACAGTCGCCAGCTGTTTGTCAAAGATTAAAAAAAGAATAGAGTTTGATTGAGAAGGCGTGCTTAACAAGGTCGCCCTCGAACCGAATCATGTTATATATATTATATAATATATAATTAAATATATATATTATATAATATAATATATATATATATATATATATATATTATAATAATAAGATATATATATATATAAGAATATATATAATTAAGATCCAATTAGAAAACTTGTTCTTAGGGAACCTCAAACCTTTCTAACAAAAAGTAAAAAGACAACAGGAAAGGCTTTGATATCATTTAATTAGGACGTTTTGAGTTTATCCAAACCCATCATTAGCTAAAAACATAAATTGAAATTACAATAATATTATGAAAGTTAAAAATTAAAATAATAATAATAATTAATAAAAATAATAATAATAATAAACAATAAACCAAATAATTAATAATAATACCAATATAATAATAATAACATTTAATATTTTTTTTTACTATTTTTGTTCTTAAATTTACTGTGGATATTATATATATTATTATTATTAAGTTAATTATTTTTACTCTTTATTATTATTATTTTTATTATTTTATTATTTATCATTTTTAACTTTTCTAAATTATTTTTTAACTTTCATAATATTATTGTAATTTTAATTTATATTTTAGCTGATGATTGGCTGGATTAACTCGCAGAAACTCCTAGATTAAAGATACGCATAAGCTGCGGCTTTTTTTCTTATCATATAATTATATGTATATATATAGTAATATATAATAATTACTATAATTATATAGATATATATATATATTATAATATATACCCTATATATATAATATAGATTAATTGCTGACTTTGTAAATATTTTCTCCTTGTTCAACTAAAGCAAAAGTAGGGCGTTGCCGCCCTTCTCCTACTGAAAAGCCCCGCTACCGTTGATAATATATAGTAACATATATATATAATATATATATATGATATATATAATAGATATATTATATATATATATATATATAGTATAATATATATTATATATATATATATATATATATATATAATATAATAGATATTATTAAATATATATATAGGATTCATTTGTTTCATTTTTTTTATTTTTAAATTGTCGGGAAGGCTGGTCGGTGCCGGTGCAAATCAAAACCCGCACTCCACGCAAACCGCACCATTAATTTTTTCTCGTTCTCCGCACCGCGACCACACTTTTATTTTTTATTTCGCACCACACCGCACCAGGTCGCTGAAATTTTTATGCGCACCACGCACCGCACCCCGTCACCGTGGTGCCGCCAACTTAGTTACGATATCGAAAACTCGTGAATTTTTAACTAGAATTTAATTAATATTTTTCTGCTGTGATATGTTCTTAACATAGGTTATGACGTTTAATTACTTTCATCTAAGTTTATTATTAAATGTAATTAAATTTTAACCTTTTATAAGTTCTATGTAGGAACTATTTTGGGATAAAAAAATTTTATGCACATATTTATTGCGGTTTCATCATAATAATAAAATATATAATATGATATATAAATTATATATATATAAAGATATAAATATTATATAATATATATATATTATATGGCACAATGCAGGAAACAGCAAATAGACACACATCAAATCCACCCGAATCTACATCCTAAACAAACACAAAACAGCCACACCAGACAATCCACAAAATCAAACAAACATGCACGATCACCAACAAAGACACTTATGTTCACCAAACTTGCACACAATACTCCACTGGTCAACACAAACGAACATAAACTCTGACCACCTACCCACTATCATGAAAATTACCCAATCATCACAAAAAGCTAACCACTTAGGAAACATACACAAACTACTTATAAAGCAGACTGGCCACAAGTCCCAATTCACCAACTATATAGAAAACCACATACATCCCCTAAATATCACCAAACACATCAACACTCAAGCAAAGGCCATGAAACGAATTTCACGTTCTTTGATCCCAGAAAACGCAGCTAATCAAATTCATTCTTCAGGGGATACATTTAGAATACACCCCAACCCTTTAATGGCCTGAAAAAGAACAAATAACTTAAAAACAAAAACTCAACTCACTTAGGAAAATTTAATACCACATCACTTCAAACGACAAATAGATTTAACACCCCTTCTAAACACCCAATCACAACATATATCAAATAACACATTCCGAACAACTTCCAAAACTTTCCTCACCAAGAACATTCCAACACAGAACAACACGAGAATGTGGAAAACAATAAATATACTGGAAACCTCAACTAGCTTACAAAGCATACACTCATGAATCCATCATAAACCCAAACACACAAAACCCCCAAACCCCCAAACCAACTCGCAACCATTCTTGCCAACTCACTTTCGCAAAAGCAGAGTTTAAAAAACCCCACCACACTTATCAAAGAAGAATTTCATGAAAGCTCTCAAAAAATAAAACTTAACCATGACCCAACTAATGGAAAAGTTTCGCCACAACAGACTTACGAAAAAAACATAAAAAAGGCACTTAAAAAATAACTTTGGTACATGTCCCAACAACATTTTTTTCAAACCAATTCCTCAACACCTAGGACACCAGCTTTAACTCAGATTAGCACAAATGATTACAAGCAGTTCCACCAGCTAATTTCATGTCCCCCTTCTGGAAAAAAGGTATCACACACCCAAACTAAAAACCAGGAAAAACCCTCTGACCCTTCAACATATCGCCCCATCTCTCTAATATCAACACTACCGGCAAAACTAATATAATAATATTATATATATATATATAATATATATATTATATATAATAATATATATATATATATATATATATATATATTATATATATATATATTGAGATATATATATATGATATATATTTGGATATAAGCAGTTTATCTTCTATCGGTATATATAATATATATATATATATATTATAATATATATCATATATATAATATATATATATATATATATATATATTATATTATTATAATATATATATATATATATTTAATAACCCCGTATTATATAATAAACAATCGCATAGTTGTGACGTTGATTAACAAGCGAACAATTGTTTAAACTTTTCTAAAAACTGAAGAAACTTAACTAATACGTGGATAATAATATTTTAATTTAATATTGATTTCAATTATATTTTCTTATTAAAAGAATTCGAGATCTTCCTTCCATGATCTCCTTTTCAAGACTGGAAATTTCGTTGTTTAAGATGTAATTATTTGAGTTGTCATTTCAGTTGGTTTAGCGCTTTTTTATAGTAGGCTGATTGTTTCATGATCTCATTCTGTATTTGGTCTATTTGATGCTCGCCCGCAATAAAAATATTGATTTTTTTTCTATTTATTTATCAAGATAGATTCCATTATTTTTCTGCTGTTGGTTATTAATATGGTTATTTTTTCATATTGTTAACGTTGATGAGCAGGTTATTTTAGTGTCTGTATTGATGTTTAAAGGGAATTTTGTTGATATGTTGGAGATCGGTGATAAGTTAATTTTTTCTGTGTGTAATTGATTAGTTGTCCTATATATATGAATCACAGTCTGTCAAGTATATAATAATACATTGGTGGATGGGGGTTTTTTGGGTTTGGCAGTGTATTCTTTTTTTAGAATATTTTGATTATTGGATTTAACTGAAATGATGTTACTTTGCAATCAGTTTCTTAATATTTTCCTGATTGAATGTGTGGTATAGACAAAACGGTAATCTTGTTTTTTTTCTTGTTTTTTGTTGTTTTTTATTATTCGTAAAAAAACTTTAATTTTGCTTTTTTTGTTGCTATGTGTATTTTTTCTATTGGATATTTTAAATTGTTAAATGTTTTATTGTGTGTAATATATCAATCAAATTTACTTCTATATAATGTGTAATGTAGAGAGGAATAGAGTGCTATCTTGGTTGTGGTATGTGTGTTAGGGAAGTACCAATGTATGTAATTAGGTGAGAAGGTGGGTTTTCTATAAGACCAAACGTAGTCAGTTGATTTTTATTATATTTAAGTATCTAAAAAACGCAGGGTGTATGTTATAGTAATTCGTATGAGATAAATTTAATCTTGTGGTTAATTGCGTTTAATGATATGTATGTAAATTAAAATTTATTTGCTATGTCTGGAGGAATTTGCTAAGAAAAATGTCCGTCAACGTATTTAGCCATATTGGTGGGTTGCTGAGATGTGAGAGAAGTATCTGTTAATAGTGGTCTAACAATTCCAATGTATAATTTGCTGAGTATGGGAGAGAGAGGGGAACCCATTTCAGACCTGTGTTCTGTTTATAATAGTTTGGTTCCCGAGTGCCAACTCAACTCAATGTGTTGAAGAAATTACTGTTCTTGAAGTTAGTTGTTATTTAAGGATTTAATATTAAAGAGGATGGAAAGAGATTTTGTTGTATCAGAGACGTATCTAGGAGAAGCTTAGAGCATGTTCAACCCTGTTAGAAAACATACACATATCCACACAATAAGCAAAATTAAAGTTTTTTGACGAATAATTACAAACAAAACAACAGAAACAATACCCATACCACACATCATACAGAAAATATTAAGAAACTTATTCAAAAGAACATCACTTTAGTTAAATCCAAAAATCAAAATCTAAAAAGAATTTTAAAACCTCCAAAACCAAAAAACCCACATCCACCATGTATATATTATATACCTTGCAACAAACTGTGATCTAGTAATAGTATAGATATATATATATATATATATATATAAATTATATTATATATATATATTAAATATATATTATATATATATATATATATATTATAGACATCTATTGCATAATAACACCACAAATAAAAAAGCACATACTTCACGAATCTCCAACAGATCAAACAAAATTCCCCTTTAAACCAAACCAGAAAACAAAAAATAACCATCTCCTTCAAAACGTTTAACAAGATGAAAAAAAAATAAACCAATATAAAAAAACACCAACAGCAGAAAAATAATGGAATCTTCTTGATAAAATTAGAAAAAATCATAGATCAATCTTGCGGGAGCATCAAAATAGACCAAATACACAATTGAAGATCATAAACATCAGCCTATATAAAAAAGCCCGGAAAACCAACTAAAAAATGAAACTCGAAAATAATTACATCTAAAACCAACGAAATTCACAGTCTTGAAAAGGAAATCATGGAAGGAAGATCTCGAAGCTCGAACTCTCCTGTATCTTTAATATATTAAAAAGAATTTTTAACATTTAATGTTTTAGTGAAATTTATGAAATAAAATTTTTGTAGAAGTTTTGTTAAACCAATTGTTATGCATTTAAAAACAAAACTAATGCAGATTGTTTATTAATAATTACGGGTTAATTTAACAATATATATATATATGTATATATATATATTATAATAATTATATTATATATATATATATATATATATATTATATATATAATATATATATATATATATATATTATTAGGGGGGGAGTAGAAAATATGTAAATTTTTTTTCATTGATTCCACACTAACTCAAATTTGTGAGTTCGGATATGCGTTCTCAATGAATCATACTAAAAAATGGAATATGCGACCCCCTACCCCTCGCAATCCCCCCCCCTCCTACTCTGGGTGTTCAATTACATTACCAGAAGATCAGGATAAAAATTATTATTTGTCCTGGATGCCAAAAAATCTATGGTTTTAAGTTTAATAAACATGCATTGGACTTGTCTAAAAACAGAAAAAAGAAGAAAAGATAGAAATTTTAAAAAACTTATTAAAAAAAAGTACCTTAACTTTTAATTTAAAATCTATTACCAAATCTTTTATATATTGAAGCTAACTTTCTTTCATTTTTTTTTTAGAGTATTTCATTGCAATTCCGTTTCATATTATAAATTCTAATAATATTGCAATAAATAAATCACAAAGAATCATTTACTCACTAATTTAGAACAGCTCTTAATTAAAAATGTAAAGCATTCATAAAACTTTTTCCTTTGGCCCAGCTATCCCGAAGCAAATCTCACGCCGACACCCTTCAGGCTGATGGTCTTTCTCGTCAATTAACTTATTGTAAGAAATGAATGAAAGAAATTCAAGTAAATGAACCATCAACCATCCAAGAATGTCAAGATTGTAGCAAAGATATTCGATAAGGCAAGTTGAATCTTTTTCATTTCGCTCATATATCATTTTTGAGCCATTGCAATGGAAAAAGTCGAAGGTGATCGTTTCTGCTAAAAATTTCTTAAAATAAGGTCCTAATAAAACAAAGAATGATGCTTACATTTGGATAAAACGTAAGGCATTTGAGAATTGGTTGATCATATGTACGTGTACCTGCTATGATAAGGCAATTAACCGAAAGAGACTTTGTCATGGAAAATATGAAAATTCCAATGAATATGGTGTGGGCGATGCACTCTCTGGTCAAAAGAAAACGAATTATATCAGCTTGAGTCAAATAAGATAAGCAAACTTAACTTCAAGCAAAGAAAAACGACTCAAGAAAGCATGTGAAAAGTTGAGAAGGCGCAGGACTGGTAAAATGTTCTAGTGTTTTGCTAGATCAGTTTAACTATAAATACTAAAAATTTTAATGATTTTTTCAGACATGTTAAACGAAAATGATAAGCGGATCGAAAAGATTGTTTCCAATCTTTTTCAATGGCTGAATTAAACAAGAACATAATGCAAAATAGAATTTTTTAGTATCAAATAAATTTGGTCTTTGCCCGACAGCCGAGAATCCGCCTAAGTTATAGAGCTACGGCTGCCATTGTAAATGATGCCTTGGAAGATATGGAGATTTTAAATGCCAGTAATATTTATAGGATGAAAAAAGAGAAGAGGAGGAAAAGAAAAAAAGGTAAAATCGAGAAAACAGATTCTACATAAGCTTGCAGAATCAATAATGAGGGGCCGTTGCTTCGAACGGAAAAGAAAAAAGATCAAAACTAAGACACAACCAGGAATGAATTGAGAGCATCTTTACCGTTAAAATTTTTAAGAGCCAAGTTATGGTGATACGAGATTACATCAACTTCCTGACAACGAAGTGCTCGAGCATAGCAGTGAATTATACAGTTTCAGTTTGATTCTGATAGCTCTCAGTCACTTAAAGCAATGTTATGCGATGGTGCTTCTAATGTTGGCCTGTTTGTGTTAATAAAAGATGTAAAATTGAAATACAATGAGAAATATCCAATGGCTAATGTCTTCTTCATGCCAATGAATTACCTTATAGGCATATTTTTCAAATGATGATGGTAAAAATGGACTTGTCAAAAGAGTTTCAAAGCTGGGATTTGGAAACAAAATTCATACAAAATGGATTTTAACAATTAGAAAATAATGATTTGATGCCGTGGATTGTGAACTTGAAGTTCCTTAAAGAAAATTAGCTTAACCTTTGATAGTGACAAATCTCTATGAAATCTGCACTGGAATTAAATCCGGAAAAATATCATAACTTTAAGCTTTTAAAAATTTCTTTAGATCGTAACAGTCCATGCAAGAATGGCTCACCAAGAGCAAATAAAAAAAAAAAAAATAATTAAAAGATTATATGTTCGACACCAAAATCCAGACAAAATCTCTCAGGCTTAGTTAGATCATATTAAGAAAGATATATGCCCTGGTTGGCTGGTGGATTAAAAATCGGGCATCGAAAGCTACAAAGGACGCTAGGAATTATTACCCTATTATCTCTTCATCACTCACAAAGTAAAGAACATCGGAAATTATGGAAGGAATGTTTCAGCAAAAACAATGCATACAATTTTGCTCATCTGAAAATCTTGCTAGCCATGATCACGGATCCAAGGGTAGACATTAGATAATATCTTTTCTATTTATAAATGCAAGAAACTGACACTAGTTAAAGAAAATTTAAGCATAAACAAGATTGAAATTTAATCCGTAGATAACTTTACCGCCCATGATTGACTGGGACAAAGAAGATAGATAACTCCCCACCACTCTTACAAGACCTTCTAATGATATCTACTAGGGGTAAAGCAAACCCAATGATCTTATTCCTCGATTCCTTAAGTCACACCCAAAGGTGAACGAGCAATTAGCTTACCTTCACTAGAGGGCCTCAGAAGACAGGAAATTGGTTATGAAAACCGCCAGACATATATACTACAGATGAAATTGACAGAATCATTCACGAAGCTTGTGTCGACACTTTCCGTCTAAAATACCAATGGAAATAGTTATAAAACACCATTGTAATAACAAATGTAAAATGCTAGTACTTGATTATTAGTATACAATATACTTAATATTGATGAATCATTAAATATAAAATGCGAATATTGTAATTTTATAATCCGTGATAACTTAAAAATATGAAAAAGATTTTATGATATTATTTATCCCTATGTCCATTATTATATTCATAATTGTAAGGAGGCGCCTCAGAGTAGTGGGAATTGATAAGCCAATTAAACAATATCTTTCAGCATATTCTCCACAAGTTTTCGTATACTAAAACTTAACACATTAATATTAAATACCTATTTATAATTAAAGTATGAAAATAAATATAATTTCAGTATCCGTGTAAGTAAAAACAATAACAAAAGAGGAGAAAAATAATTTTCTTATAAATTGTAAAATGATAACCTAATATTTTAGCATATTAACATAGGAATTTTCTCTTTTGAAGTACAATATTTGGTTATGATCTAAAAATTCATTATCATAATACTAAGTTTTATGTATCTTATTATTATATAATCTATCATATATCTATGTAATAATAAAATAATTATATACATATATATAATATTATATAATATATAATATATATAAAATATATATTATATATATATTAAAATATACTATTATATATATATATACAACTAATTATAACGTAATCATTATACAGATATTTTATATATAATATAAAAATATAAAAGTAATTATATACTTGTAGATATACAGTTTATTATAACCTTTAATGTAAATATTTATATAAAGTTGCCCTATTGAATTTTACATAATAAAAATTAAATCAAACAAATTTTTAATTATAAATTAGTATAATTACGTTATCACTATATCGATCTTCATCGTATTTACTATTTCTAAACAATCGAAACTTTAACTTTATTATATCAATATTTTGCGAGCTTTCGTCTCTGTGGTGCGTGCGAGACCTCTTCAGGCAGGACGTCCGATCAAGAAAGAGAGGCACGAAATAAGAAGATCTATCCAGCTATGAATTTTGTAGTCGGTTGGTTTGCTCTATAATTTTTTTGTAAAATATGTATCCTTCATGATATCTAGTTGTATGGAACCTAATTTGATTTCTCCCGGCTGTTGATTGAAATTGTTCCATTCTTTATGCAAAATGACTCGATTTGTTTTCTTAGATGTGCATCCAGAGTATTGAAAATTGCTTGTATATTATTAGTATCTATGGCATGGTTATAATTACTTCTATGTAATACGAGGGCTGGATTCATGTTGTCCAACCTAAAATCATACCTGTGCTGATATGACCTACGTGACAAGTCATTTGTTTCCTCAAAATATTACAATTCACACTCTTTGCAAGGGATCGTGTATACGCACCGTATTTCCCCCCATTCTTTATTTTTGGGGGCAGTATCACTTTTTTTAGGGGTGGGGAATGGATTGTGTAAAGATATATCACTTGGAAGTAGGTTCTTTAATGGTCCTGTTGGTAAAGTTGGGACAGGCAAAACCGACTTTGTGGGGGGAGGGGGATTAATGTTTATTCAGTAGAAATTACTTTTTGCCTTCCTCAAGGCTTCTTTAATGATGTGAAGGGGGTAGAGTAGCTTTTTGAAGATGGAAAAAAGGAAATTGAATTCTGTTTTTATTTGTTGAAGGAAGCAAATACGCAGTGCGCGAAGAAATAGTGAAGATAAGTAGCTATTTTTGTGGTGTTTGGATGCCCTGAAAACCAATGAGTATAGTTTGGGGGAGGTACGCTTTCTATATACGGCGAAATCAAGAGTATGGGACCGCAAAATGACCAGGGTGCCCAAAAATGGGAGTGAATTGTTCTGGGGTTGTTCTACGGTGAATTGTATATTGCTATTAATAAAGTTAATGAATGTCAAAATGTCAATGGTGTTATATTGGTTGGGAATTGCCGCAAAGACGTCATCGACGTATCTAAACCATTTTGTATTTCTAAGAAGTGGGTGATGGAGAATATAGTAAAATTCCAGAAGCTCCATAAATATGTTACTCAATATCGGAGACAACGGCGAACCCATACTTAATCCTGATTTGTTTGTAATAATGTAAATTAAATTGAAAAAAAGTTGTAAACAAGTGTCAACAGAATTAATTTCTTGTATAATTCAAAGTTATGGGGTAAGGTGATGTCTTTTTAAATGATGTAACGTTCTAACAGAGATATGGCGGTGGGGACCGGTACTGATGTAAACAATGATTTAACATCAAAACTTACAAAATTGTGAGTTGTGAAATCTATATGTTTGACCTTTGTGATAAAATCTTCTGTATTTTTGATATGGGATGGGAAGATTGTGCCTATGAGTACTTTAACTTGTTCTGTGAGCCATTTGGAAAGTTTATAGGTGGAGCGGTTTATATTGGAGATTATGAGGCGAAGGGGGGACATTTGGTTTTTGAACCTTGGGCACTCCGTAAAACTGTGAAATAGATGGCATGTATGAGTGTAAAGTGTTTTTTTTTATGGTCGGGTGGGGAGATAGCATGTCTTTCAAAGATTTATTAAATGCGGCTTGTGAACTTTTGAGAGGGTCTGTGGTTAATCTGGTATAGGTCAACTGATCATTTAAAAGGTCATCACATTTTGTCAAATATTCTGTTTTGTTAAGGATTACTATACTATTTCCCTTATCAGCCCTGCTAATTACAATGTTACTATTACGTTTTAGCGATGATAAAGGTAAATAAAATTTTCCCGGAAATTTTTGCTTTTTTGTATGTGTGTATATTGATGCCGTGATCAAACCCTTCAGAAAATCGTTATTACATGATCTATTTGCGTCTTGTTTGGCCCAGTTATCGAAATCCATGAAGAACTTGTTTATGGGTTCGGTGTAATGTAAAGTTTTTTCGTCCTGATTAAGGTTATGGTCAAATTTGTTTATAGTAATATGGGGTTGAGAATTTTTGACTCAAGGACTATTTTTATAGATGTTGTTGAATTTTTTATCTAACTGAAAACGTTTCAAATCTACTACCCTATCCTTCTTCCTATGAGCTGAGTCCATGTAGTTCGTAAATTGTTGTAGTGAATTAGGATGCTCTGAATACCAATTACTTTGAAACAGTTTGAACGATCTCCTACAGCGACTAAATGCTAACTTCACTTCAACCTGCACCTCACCTACTCGACGGACTAAAAGAGGCCTATATATATCCGGGAATGGAATGGATAGATCTTTTTTAATGTTTCTCGGAGTTAATGATTTCGGCATCACTAAATTATGTAAACATTGTTTCAAAAACTTAAGTTGTTGCTTTTTTTATATTTGCATTTATCATTTGTTGACGATAGATTAAATATTTTTTACATAACGCACGAGAAATTCTCATTAGGTTTGTATCGGGAATTATCATATTTATTCAAATTTTAGGAAATTTTTTTTCACCGTCTTTAACTACATTTATTTAAACGTTTGACCCTAACTACGTTACTCATATTAAATCAACGAAATTTTAAATTATTAAATTAGTATATCACGTTATCACTATATCGATCTTCCAATTCGTATTTACTATTTCTAAACAATCGAAACTTTAACTTTATTATATCAACATTTTGCGAGCTTTCGTCTCTATGGTGGGATATTATATTTTTTCACAGCGTGTTCAGTGACGGTGAGTTTTTTTTTGTGATGTTAGATTTGTCATCCCAGATTCTCACTTACCTTCCCCTGACGCGTGAGTTATCGCCTCACTGCCTCTCACCCATGGGGGAGTCCCTATAAGGGGATGAGCCACCCTTCTTAATTTTTTCAGCATGACGTATAGTTAGTTATTTTTAAAGTTTATCGTAGATTCATCCATAATACATTTTGATGTGTGTATATGTTCATGTTCTGTTCATGACGTTTTTTTTTTTTTAAATTCAAACTTAATCCTTGCTTACTTGCGATGCCGCCATTTCTCGCTCCTTCTATGAATGCGTTACTGTTAATCATCGTCATAATTTTCACTCGTCGTTTCTTATTTAGAGATGAATCGCAAATTCATCGTCGTCGTCGCCATCGTCAATGGGAAGATGAGTCGCGTCAGTCGTTATTTTTAACAAAAAATTCCGCACAATCTTAAGTTGCACTCTCACAAGGTTGGTAGTTAGCAGTAGTTCGGGCTCGCAAGAGACCGAAAACGCTTCTCACTTCAATGTCGCTGCTGAAATACACTAGGTTCTCGAATCGCCTTCGCAAGGCGTGAAGACTGGAACGCAATCGTAGCAAAGAAACACCACGCGCAAAGAAGACAAGGATAGCACTATAGACGTATAAGGAGTAGGAGTGGTACCTCGATGACATATGGTCTAAACCCACTCCCCCTTGATGTCTCTCCCTATTATGAATAAAAAATAGCAAGAAGAAGATAGGAATACGCGAACCTCCTTCTATTTTTCCATCCTTCATTACCTAAGCCAAGTGTTGGAACTTTTAACTCAGGGCGCTGAAGCGACGCCGAGCGTCTACCTGGAATATAATGCTTATAAATGATTGTTTTCCCTTATTGGGATCTGAAGTTCATTCTATGGATAATTTAAAAAACTGTGTATTGATACCCCTATGATAGAAATAAATAAATAAAAATTTCATTCTCACCATTTGCTTTGAGTAGTATCACCAAGTGGATTAGTCAATATAGATCGTTCTGCACAGGTTAAAAGGAGTGCTTAAATTTAGTGTATCCCTGTTCAGATTCACGGCTTAATTGACCTTTTGTCTTCGATTAATCTCCCGCCTTTATCGTATGGCTATAAAAGTCGCTGCAAGGGCTGTTGTTAAATGTAGAGAAACTTTCGTCATTTTTCGCATTGAGAAACGTACCCGTAATTTATATACTAAAAGAAAATATTATAGTATATATATATAGTAGTATAGTTATATATTAGTGTATAGTAAATGAGTAAGTTATTGTGGTAATATTTAATATATATTATATACTATTATTTATATGTATATTTATATATATTATATTATATTAATATTTATATATATTTATTTAATATACAATTATATATAATTTATTAATATATATATTTAGTAATATGATATATATACAATATATTATATATAGTATAATATATTTAGACGTATGATGCCCTAACTATATATGGGTATATTATTACCTACATAATATATATTATATATAGTATATTATAATTTATAATAAATATAAGGTTTATAGTAATCAACTACTATTAATAGATATGATATTATAGGGTTACCCTATATCAATGATCTATATCTGTTACTGTATCTCCTCTTAGAGTAGACATTATGTTTATATATAATATATATATATATATATATTATATTATAGTATAATTATTATAATATATGATATAATAATAAAAAATAATAATATATATAAACAGTATATATATATATATATGCTCCCCTTGACTTGATTATTACAAAATAGTATATTATTATTTAATAATTTATAATTTACATACTAATGAATTAAAAAATATTATATCATAGTTCATAGTAATCTAGTATATAAATATGCCCCCTTGATCACTAAATTTTTAAGTACTATTACATTTAATATATATAGGCCTCCCTCACTATAAAAAATTACCATACTACGAATATAATTATTATATATACTCAATAGATATATTTAATATTATATATTTTATAGTTAATATAATTATATACATAATATATATATAAAAATAGGGTTCTCACTAGGGTATAAATTGAATAATATATATAATAATATTATTATATATATATAGTATAAATATATTAATCATAAATTATATACTTATTAGTATGAGTTAATATATAAATTATTATATTATAATATATTTACATTAAATGATATTATATATCAAATATACTTATTTAAGTATATATATATATATGCCCTCTTTTCATATATTTATAATATAATATAAATATATTAGTATATATATATATAATATATATACTTATATATATAATATTTAAGTTATAATATAATTATTAATATAAAAAATTATAATAATGATATAAATAATAATATATCCAAAAAATAGTATTATTAGTTATAATATTATATTTATAGTAATTATATAATATATGATATAAAAAAAATTATGCCTAATAATATTTATATTATATTATTTAATATGATAATATATTATTATTATATATATTTAATCCTCCGTTTGACGTGATTATATAATATTATATTTAATTATATATATATATATATTATATATTAATTATATATATATTAATAATATATATATATATATATTATTATAATATTAATTATATAAGTATTAAATATTATACTATATATATATACGTGAACCATTAATATAATATTAATATATTGAGTAATATATATATTAATATAATATATATTAATTAATAGAATAATATATATGGTAATATATGTAATATATAATATATATTAATATATATATATAATATTTAGAATATATATATATATATATATAGCTATATAGCTATTCAGAAGAATCGTATTAACACAATTTAATGAATATTTACTAATGTATGTATTCTCTTAATTTGTAATGAAGAAAAGAGTGTTAATATATTATATATTACGCAAATACTTACCTTTTAAATCACATACCATTTGAGTATTTTCTAATGCAGTGTTTCTCAAAGAGATCGATAAAGCCCTAATGTAGGAGCTGAGATGATTAGATTGGAGGCTTAAGTTAAGGAACTTAGAATAGAGATTGAGGAGGGGGGATGTTGAAGTTACTTTAGTCTTTACTCTCTCATATTTCTTTATTTGATATACTTATCCTATACATATAAATATCCGTATACTATAATATATACTCACGATATTTAATACTTTATATATAAAACCATAATATATATATATATATTATATATAATATAATATATATTATATATTATATATCTTATATATATAATATAATATATATAATAAGATTAATATATTATATATATATATATACTATATATATATATATATTAATATATATTTATATATATTAATGCCTTGTGGCATTTAAGTTTGGTAATTAAAAAACTGGTAAAGGGAGGTGCTGTAAAATAGTGATTTTCATAAGTGGTTCGTAGTGACGAAATAGAGTTTGAGAGTGTCATACGTTTACTAATGACCTTATCATTTTTAAAATAAAGCTAATGTTTTATAGATATTTATTAAAAAGTATTGTATTTTTTTTCTTTAATAATATATTGTATCTACACTTAACGCCATCATTACATTATTTCAATCGTGATTTATTATATAATGTCTATATAAAATATTCTTAAATAAATTATATAAAAATGGGAATAGTTATTCATCATCAAGAACAGTCTAGAGGAGCTATACCGACAAAAAGAAGAATTTCAAGGGTAGCTCCATACTGTCATAAGTCATATATCTCTACCAATATTATAATGTTTAAGTATAAACGAAATGAGGGTCTTAATAGTTAACATAATATAATATTTGAATTAATATTTATTAAAATTATGTATATTATATAAAAGTTATTTACTATATATAATAATTATATATTATTAAAAATGTTATATAAATAAAGTTAAATAAATAAAGAATAGCTGATTTATTATATTGAGCTCAATTATACATTAATATAATTATATATAGATATAAAAAATAATACTCGTGACACTAAATAAATTAAATTATAATATGAACTATTATCTTAAGCACTACTTAAATTATATATTGAATATTATAATATTTATAATAAAATAAAATATATTCTTACGACTCACTCCTACTCATCTATAGATTTACTTATAATATTATGATATTAATAATAAAATTATATATAAACTCCCCAGCGGTATATAATACGATAATTTTGACTCATAGTATTCTAATATTTAACTATACGTCGAAACTTATATTAAAATATATATAGGCACGGGTGATATATAAGTTACGTATGCTATACCTTTATACCCGTAATAATATATACCTAGTAAAATTATAAATGAATCATATAATATTCACATTCTCACTCGGAACACAATTTCCTTGCTTAGAGGAGAATACTGTTCTCATCTATCCTTTATTGTGAAAACGTTAATTGAGTCTGAAGCTAGGTTTTACCCTCGGAGGAGATTATAACTTGTATCCATACTCTCCTCATGTAGGACATCTCCACTGTGACACCGATCAATATTCTCTGGTGCCATCATTGTCCCAGTTGCCTTATCTCGTGTTTCTATACGCAGTTTTCCTTTGAAATTTTTGTATCGAATGAGTTCCTGATTCTGAGCAGTTTAGCTAACAACTATTTGCATGCGCAGTAGAATTGATCCTCTCGCAATTTGTTGATCCACCATTCTAAGCTTGTGCTCTACCCATCGTGATTAAGCAAGTATAGAGGCGCCTTGTTTCTCTCATGAAATATTTTTGTGAGTGCAGTTGAATGTTGTGAGGACTCAAGTGAATTTCACTACGTAAAGGAGACCTTACTCTTCTTGCCGATACACTTCTGTATTTGATGGATTCCATTTGGCGTTACTTTTAATTTTTCTGCGGCGCGATATGCTTAGATAAATTTCTGCCGCTATTAAGTATCTGCATTTTGTCCTACTCAGAGGGAATTTGCAGAATTGCGAGCAATTGCCACAGTGTATATCATATTAATATTTATTTTAATTTTATTTCTCTCTATGTAATTCTTTTATATTTCCATTTATAAATATTCTATTTTGCTGTCTTCCATTAGTTGAAATAGTTCTATTTGAAAAATGACTCATCAACTGATTACCCTCTAATCACTCTCTTCCAAAGATGGGCTGCTTATACGCATCCACCTCATTGAGCTAGGAAGAGATTCTGTGGAAATTCGTAGTGAGATCAGACTTGAGAAGGAAACTCAGAAACATTTAAAGCCGACATCTTGTAAGTGGCACCTCTGCCAACAGACGAAAAGCACTACATGAAGAGTAGTATTTAAGTTGGACACAAATCCTAATTAGCCACACGTAATATTTCACTCTCACCAATCATCACAATAATGTCTGCGAGACCTCACACTCAGCTATTTAGCACATTTTACGTCGTTCGCAACCACTGTACATCATGATTTCATCAATTATCTTTTTCTTTTGGATGTTCATGCTTATGTCGGACTCTGATTCGCTAGACGTCTATTTTTACCTACTTTACTTAGTCCAATAACACCTTCTAAAGATTAAACCATTATTATATACTGAATCTTAACCCACTTTAATGCACTGGTATACACGGTATTTTTCTGTATCTTCAAGAAGTGGAATATTCTTTATAGCCATTGATTTTTGTTGATGTAAATACTCTAAGAGACTATTAACACTACAAGAGATAAAATTTATTATTAGATTTCAATTTATTTATTTTAGAGAGCATGAAGGTGGATATGTCCATTATTCACAAATCAATCTTTAACTTTGACATTGAAAGCAAGAGCTGCTAATAATATTATACAAATCCCAGTACCATTGGTGTGCCTGATATCTCTACAACCCTTGTGGACGTTCATACGAGCTAGTAGTGAGTACTCTGAATGTAGCACGTAACATCAAGAATAATAATTTAGTATAGAGGTATAATAATATATCGATATAGTATTTAATATCTGTAGACTTGAGGAAATGTTTATTTATTAGAAGTAATAAAGAAGAAAATAATTAGATTGTCGATTGTACATACCCTATGGCTGAATAAATCACTAAGTTTTACCTATACGTATAGTATATGATATGCTGTAAGATACTATTAGTACTCACAATGAATTTATATATATATATAATTAATAATTATTGGTTATTTAGCTCTACTCCTTAGCCTACTATATATATATATATATATATATATATATATTTCTAGTATACAAATATAAACTTCATATGTTCAAAAGTAAACATCAAGGAGAATAAAATATGTAGAATAATTAATTATTTATAATTTATAGTAAATAAATTTTAATATTATATTACTCCACACGATATGGAGCTAATAGTTAATGTGTAAAAGTATATATTAAATTTG
>JABUQX010089051.1:0-30000 GCA_015478945.1 Trachelipus rathkii | reverse complement strand
TACTTTAAGCTATTTGAGGAACTCTTTTACTACTATCGGTTAGGTTGAAGCTCTTTCAAACCACTATCCAATCTCGTTAGCTGAAGTTTCTTTCAACACGATTATCTAGTTAGCCGTGTGAATGTTTAATTTCAACACACACGCATCTAGTTGGTGACGTTTTTGCAACACGATCATGCTCAGGTTTAGTTGAACTTAACGATGATAAAGTCAGTTCATTCATAAGTGTTGTAGGAGATCACGTTGATTTTCTACTATATATTATTGCCCGACTAGTGGTATATTTATTATGAATAAATATATATACTATATTCCACTGTAACATATATATTTAATTATATATTAATATACTAATAATTATATATAGAATTAGTATTATAAGTTAATATATATATTATTATCAAATAATCACGTCAAGGTAGTTTATAAATATAAACAGCCAAGTGCGATGGGCTGGTGACTGATAGCTCACTTGGCTTAGAGAACCACCACCCCAATAATCGAGTTCAATGCCACCCATCTGGCTTGGATCTGAACGTAACACCCAATTAAAGTAGGAAATTTCCGATTATTATATATACATATATATATATATTATTGTAAGTACAATATAATAACATTATTAGTATACTATAATATACTACCCCTATAACAAATATAATATATTATCTATTTTACTAGTATTATATCACATTTATACTATAACTAAGAACTATATAACACAATAATACTATATATCTTAGATACCCTACCTCGCTACCCTTTATATTATATTATATAATAACCCCTCACTCTCTCACCTCTAATTATAGGTAGTATATATATATTATAGATTGTATAACATAATATAGTTATTATTTATTATTAGTACCATTATATAATTATATATAATTATTATATTATATTTTAATGGAATATATATTGATTATAATTTTTTATATATACCTACCTATCCAACTTCGTGACTGAATTGAATATAGCAGTTGTACATACATTATTAGTCATATGAGTACAGGTTATATTTTTATATATAATATATTTAAGTATATACAACATATTCTACTAGTTATATTATATTATAATATATATTATATAATATATATATATATAATATATTAATATATTATTATTTTAATATGATAAATATAATATCATATATATATAGTAGTATATATTTGTATATATATCTATATATAGCAGTAGTATATATATTTAAATATTAATAGTATAAATATAATATGTCAAAATTTAATATAGTATACTTTGATACTATAGTATAATATTATTTATAATTACTTATATAAATATATATTTTATCTATAATAATAGTATATGATATATAATTTATTATAAATAACATGGGCTACATATTTTCATTGCTATTATAGACTATATATACATTATATGTATCTCAGTATGTTACTATATATATTTCTCAAACTGAATGCAATTAACAGATCTATATTAGAATTATAAATAAGTTTGAAGGAATTAAACAAAGAATTAAATATTCTGTTGAGTTTTTTTGATTATACCTAATAAAAATAATAGATAAAAACAATTTCAAAGTATTTTGCAGTTCTTATCTCAAATAGTACGTTACGGTTATATTATTAATATATTAATATTATAATAGATACCTTCACTCTCATGTTAAACTACCTCCTATATAGTTATATAACAATATATTGTAATAAAGGATTATTGTTATTAATATTTTTAATATTATATAATGTGGTTGTGAATATGGGGTAATTGTGTATTTTATAAAGATAATAATGAATATTATTTAACATATTTTATATTGAAATATATTAACATATATATACATATTATTACTATCTATATACTATACTATGTGTAAAAAACTACAAAATAGCTACGGGAATACTTGCATAATAATTTACCTAACAGTGAAACTTATAAGTGTTAAGAACTGATAAAAAATTTTTCAAAAACGGTTGTAAATACGTTATTTACGAAAATGCATACTCACACCTCTCTTTGGTAACCTTTGGTAAAATTTATTTTGTTTTTAGGAGAGAATGGAAAAAATAAAACAAATAAAAATCAACCACAAAAAAATAAAAATCTGGCTTTTTTTGGGCCGTCGAGTCGAGCCGAGCGCCCCGAAGAGTTATAATAAGTATAACTATTGTCTAATGGGACGTAATAGGTAATTTTACCCAAGCAAAAATGTAGGCGCTTCGAGCCATCGGGAAGACAGAGGGGGAAAATCTCTCCCCATATATTCGTAGAGTGAGGCCGAGGAAGCCCTCTGGAACACCCAAAAAATTACCAGAGCGGGCTTTGGTTCGGAGACCCTCACCGAAGGGGAAAATAGTCCAGCCACCCGGTTACAGTTCCCCATCGGGAGGTCTATTATATACCCGACTTCAATACAACATCGGTCCCAGATGTTTTCTCTCATTTCGAGTGCATCTCCGCCCTCACGGTTATTACCCTTGGGTGATTTCGGTAGCTTAATAGAATATAAACATTTTTTTAAAATTATATAGAAAGTTATTATATTTTAACGAGAACGTATAAAAGTTCTCTAATAAAGCTTATTCTTACTCATAGTTGTCTCTTATATTTGTTAACACAATAGTTTTTTTTTTTTTTTTTAACAAAATGTATCAAAAAATGTATCGACAAAAGTTTCATACCAATCTACTTCCTAATTTTTCTTCAGTCAAAGAAGATACGAAGAAGAATTTTGCTATTTATTTGTTTTTAATTTCGCAATCAATATACCCTAGTTGACATATTCACATAACTGTCCTTTTTTATTATATTGACTTCTGGAGGATAATCCAATTTTTCACATTGTTTGTCATTTTCTGTTGATTTTATATAATTAGTGTTTTAATTAATCAGTATATTATTTTGTCTTAAAAGAAATTAATTCTATAGTTTGTTAACTCTTAAGAGCTTTAGAAATGAGACCAGTAAATCAACTGAAATAACTGCTGGAAGCCAATTTTTTTATATTCTTTATGTGAAAGTTAAAACTAAATGCTCGAATAAGAAGTCTTTTTATTAATTACTCAACTTTATAGTAAAACTATGGAATGTTATTATTGAAGTGTTGAGAATTAAATGTAAACTCTGATCTCTACTAAAATAGATAAAAAACTGGTGATTAAATTTCGTCTAAAGCTATTTACTGAGTAGATCACAGCGGAATATGATAAAAAGCTGTATATTTAAGTCAGCGTTAATATCGTATATGTATCTAAAACAATATATAGTACAGTAAACCGGAATTACATTGTGGAATTGATGATCCAAATCTCTCTCACTCGCGAAAAATGTAAAGAGTATTTAATATTATAAGTAATGATAGATAATTTATTCTTATGTATGTAAGCAATTATAATTGTAAAGAGTTGTGATTATATATGTTTTTTATATAAATATATATATATTTAGTATACATTCGATAAACTATACTAATAATAATCAATTCTTATATATACGATTAAACTAATGAACCTATCTGACCTAATAATGAATATGAAACTATTTGAATATATATATATCATTATGTGTATATAATTTATATTATTATATGCCCCTAATACCCACTACTCTAAGTGGATTATTTCCTGATTATATATTACTATACTATTAAATCTCAAAAAACTACAAAGTACAGCGAAAGGATACATTTTGGAAAATCCTGGAACCAATTTCCATAGGAAATGCTTCGCACATTGTAAACTATTAATACGAAAGTATATATTATTGTTTACAATTGCACTATAGAATAGATTAAGATATGGCTATTAGAGACCTATTGTTTATGGTTTTATCGTTAAAAATGAAATAGGTTTCTTGGTTTAAAAAATTTGGACTTTGCTATTTTATAATTGGGTGTATTTTTGTGTTGTTACCGTATGTTTTTGACTTATTTGCAGTCCGGTTGACTGTTTAAGGATGTGTTAGTTTGTAAAGAGTGTATTTCCAGGCTTCTGGACTCGTCGTTATTGAGGATGCACTAACTTCGTCTCTCCTTGGTGAACCTGTCTATATAGAGTGCGTCGCTCTTAATTGCACCTGTTTTATATAGACTGTTTTTTATAGTCTGTCTTCTTCTTCGACCTCCCCTCCCCTCGTTTTTATTGACTATTTCCTTAAGAATACAAGATCTAAATATATTGAACTTGTTTTTGACCTCCACTGTTTTTTGACTGTTGGGTGGTGGTGAGGCTGTCCCTCTCCGTCTAGTGACTGCTTTATGCCAGGGTGGTGTGCTAATCTGGACTAAGTTTTGGAACTTTAGGTGGCTTGAACCTGTTGTTTTTGTACTAGGGTCTTTTTTGACTGGTTATAATTATGAACTGTTTCGTTACACCCCCTTCGACCTCGCATTATTAATTAGCCCTGGAGAATGTTTTTGCACTCGCCGGTTTAAATTGACTGTATTTAAATTGAGACCAGATTATTGGTACTGAGATTTTTGAGATCTTGTTTTGGGCACTGGTTTCGGTAATTGGGACTGCAGACACGAGTCTTAGAATTGACCCCCTTGACATGATTCTTTGTAAAACTTATTCTTTTTGAGGTGTACACTGTTTTTCGCTACCTGTGTTTTTGAGCTTGTTTGTTGTACTCCCCCTAGCTTCCCTCCTACTGCATCGCCTTTCCCTCTAGACTCGTTTCCTATTTGCACTCTGTAATTGGTTTCTTTTTGATTCGTCTATTTGACTGTTTTTGACTTGTCTGTTTATTTGACTGTTTGATCTGATATGTTTTTAGATTTATTATCTCCTCCTTTTTTGTTGGTCTTAAATAACAAACCTACCTTTTTGTCATTCCATCGAGCTTTCCCCTCTTTTCTCTTACTCCCTGTACTGAATTTGTGATTGACTGAGGTTTTTTGGGGGTGTTTTGTCGTCACTCCTCCTTCTGGTTTTTCTACACTTTTTGCTATTTTTGTACTTGACATAGTTTCTCTTTGTGATTCGTTTTTTCTCTTTTCTTTTTGATTTATCTGTTCTCTCTCTCGATCTTGTTTTTTGTTTATTCTCTGTTTTTGTTCGAACTTTGCGGTTACGGGGTGGCTGACTGTATGTTATGTACATAGTTTAGCTTTAGACTACATTCTTAATTTTCTTTTCAAAATAAACAACAAGGGCCAATTCTGACTTGTTTTTGACACTGGGGGTCTTCTGAAACTACACGTTTTTACTGTATTTGAATCGGTTTTGGACTTTTTTCAACTAGTTTTTTCGACTGCTTGTTTTGACTATTGGTTTGAGTGTTTTGCACTGTTTTTGACGTGTTTTTTGTACTGACTGTTTTTGACTGACTGTTTTTGACTGATTTTGACAGTTGACTTTTTTTTGACTGACTGTTTTTGACTGTTTATTGACTGTTTTTTGACTGTTTTTTGACTGTTTTGACTGTTTTTGACTGTTTTTGACTTGTTTTTTTGACTGTTTTTACTGTTTTTTGACTGTTTTTGACTGGACTGTTTTTGACTGTTTTTGACTGTTTTTTACTGGTTTTGAATGACTGTTTTTGACTGTTTTTTGACTGTTTTTGACTGTTTTTAGGTTGGACTGTTTTTTTGACTGTTTCTTCGCACACCTCGCCTCCTTCTGACTTTTGACTGTTTTTGACTGGTTTTGACTTGTTTTTGACTGTTTTGCACCCCCTGGTTTGACCTGTTTGACTGTTTGACTGTGTTTGACTGACTGTTTTTGTGACTGTTTTTGACTTGTTTTTGACTGTTTTTGACTGTTTTTTGAATTAGTTTTTGACTTATTTTGACTGTTTTGACTGTTTTTGACTGAATGTTTTATGACTGTTTTTGACTGACTGTTATTGACTGATGTATTTTGACTGTTTCTTTGATGACTGTTTTGACGTTTTGACTCCGCTCCGATCTCTCCTTCGAGCTGTTTTGTGAAATAAGTTTTTGGAAGTTTTTAATGACTGTTTTTGACGGACTTTTTGAACTGTTTTGATGTTGTTGACTGTTATTTGACCTGTTGTTGTGACTGTTTTCCCTTCGACTCCCGTTTTGACTGTTTTTGACTGACTGTTTGTTTGACTGTTTTTGACTGACTGTTTTTGACTGGCTGTTTTTGACTGTTTTGTGACTGGATGGTTTTTGACTGTTTTCAGACTGTTTTTTGACTGTTTTTGACGTTTTGACTGTTTTTGAATGTTTTTTAGACTGTTTTTTACTGTTTTGACTGTGTTGACTGTTTTTGACTGTTTTTTGACTGTTTTGGACTATCTTTTTGACTGTTTTTGACTGGGTTGGTTGACTGAACTATTTCTATAGACTGTAACATTGGGAAGCACTGCTTTTTAGACTGTTTATTTAAGAAAGATATATAATTGAACTGTCTATATTCGAACATGATTTTGACATGTTTTTTGACGCTTTTTGACTGTATCGTTGACTAGGAAACTGTCTTGAGCTGAGCGTTTATTGACATGAAATTTTGACTAGTTTTTGACTTAGTTTTTGACACTAGATTATTGCACTGACTGTTTTGACGGAAATATAATTGCACTGTTTTTGACTCCTCTGTGGCGTTTTTTACCTGTTTTTCGAAACTCGTCTTCTTCTGACCTGTTTGCTTTTTTGCGCTGTTTTTTACTGTTTTTGATGTTTTTGACTGTTTTTGACTGTTTTGACTGTTTTTGACTGTTTTTCGACTGTTTTTTTTGACGTTTTTTGACTGACTGTTTTTAAAACTGACTGTGTTTTGACTGACTGTTTTTCTACTCTTTTTGGATGTTATATATATAATATATATAGATATATATAGAGAATATATAAAGGACTGTTTTTGGACTGTTTTTGACTGACTGTGTCTCGCACTCGCTTTTTGACTGTTTTCGCCACTTCTTTCTCCAACAGATCTATTGACTTTGTTTTTTAGACTGTTACAAAGTCAGGTTTTTGAGTTTCTACTGGTTTTTGACTGTTTTTGACTGTTCTTTTTGGACTGTTTTTGACTGGGTTTTTGACTTCTTTTGACTGACTGTTTTTGGCTGACTGTTTTTGACTGTTTTTTGTCTGTTTTTGGGACTGTTTAAAAAGTTGACTGGTTTTTCCTGGCACTCGTTTATTAGACTGTTTTTGACTGTTTTTGACTCTTTTTTGACTGTTTTTGACTGTGTTTTTGACTGTTTTTGACTGACTGTTTTTGACTGTTTTTTTTTGTGACTGACTGTTTTTTGGACTGACTGTTTTTTGACTGTTTTTGATTCCTGACTGTTTTTGACTGTTTTTGACTGTTTTGACTGTTTTGTGACTGTGTTTTTTGTACTTTGTTTTTGGCGAACAAACACTGATTTATTGACTAGTATTTTGACTAGTTTTATGGACTGCTAATATATTGATGTTTTTGAATGTTATTGACTAGTATATTGACAAATGCATAAATTATTCGACTGTTATATTGAACTAGACTTGATTATAATATGAGAAAAAAATGAGTTAAATGAACAGTTTATACTTAATATACATTGAATATATATATAAATATAATAAATACATAATAGAGAACACATGTACACTCTTCTCACGTTTACTTCGCGCATGAGTCTTCTCTCCGTCACTCCAGCTCTCTATTCTCACTGTCTCTGACGCACCCAGAACAAGCTGACTGTAGATATCTAGTCTGATAATAAATTAGAAAAACTTCATTATTGAACTTTGGCTGTGTTCTCTACTTCTAATGAAAGTCCACACTATTGACCTAGTTAATATAATAGAAAAAATATGACTAGTATTATTAGAACTGTTAATAATATGACTGATATAATCTTAGCAGTGATAACTTTGACGTTTCTATACAATGGAAGTAAGTTATATGAAGAGCATGATATATATGACTGTTTCCGGACCTGTTTCTTGACTGTTTTTGACTTGATTTTTGGACTGTTTTTGGACTGTTTTTGTGTTTGTTTGACTGTTTTTGATGGACTTACGTTATATTTACTGACAGTTTTTGACTAGTTTTTGACTGTTTTGAACCGATCTTGGGCTAAGACCCAAGAAGAAGAACTGTTTTGAACTGTTTTTGGGCTGATGATGACTGTTTTTGACTGGTTTTTGACTGTTTCTTGACTGTTTTTGACTGACTGTTTGTGACTGTTTTTTAACTGTTTTTGACTGTTTTTGACTGTTCTTGACTGTTTTGACTGTTTTTGACTCATTTATCTGACTGTTTTTGGACTGTTTTGACTGTTTTTCGACCTGCACCCTGTTTTTGACTGACTGTTTTGACTGACTGTTTGTTGGATGTTTTTGACTCGTTTTTGTAGCGTTTTTGGACTGTTTTTGAGCTGTTTAATAATGACTGTTGTTGACGGTTTTTGACTCGTCTTCTCTCGCACTCGTCTCTCTTGCTGTTTTGGTGGAGTGACGTGTGTGGTGGTGTGGGACTGCGGGGCAGTTTTTAACTGTTATGGACTGTTTTTGACTGACTGTTTTTGACTGTTTTTTGACTGTTATTTGAGTTACTGTTATTTGGATCATATTTAAATGACCTTGTTTGTGACTCGCTTTTTGCGGGACGTGTTGGTTTAGACTGTTTTGACTTGTATTGACTGTTTCCTCGCACCCTCGTTTTTGGAACGGTTGTGACACGAATTTTTGACTTTTACTTTTTTTGGACTGATATATCTTGACTGTTTTTTGAGACTGTTTTGTTGAACTGTCTTATGCACTGTTTGTCTGACTGCTTTTTTGACTGTTTTTTTGACTGTTCTATTGACTGTTTTTGACTGCAGCTGTCATTCCTGTTGGACCTGACAGCTTTATATGACTGTTTTTGAAACTGTTTTTGACTGACTGTCTTTTGACTGTGTTTTTGACTGTTTTTTGCCTGTTTTGACTGTTTTTGACGACTGTTTTTGACTGTTTTGACTGTTCTTGACTGTTTTTGACTTGACTCGCTTTTGCACTCTGTTTTGACTGTTTTTGACTTGTTTGTTTTGGGACTGTTTTTAACGTTTCGACTGTTTCGTTTACTATTTGACCTGTTATTTGACTGTTTTTGACTGTTTTGACTGTTTTTGACTGTTTTGACTGTTTTGACTGGACTCGAGTTTTGACGTTTTTTGGACTGTTTTGTGACATGTTTTTGACTGCTTTTGACTGTTTTTTGACTGTTTTTCGACTGACTGCTTTTGACTGTTTATTGACTGTTATTAGACTACAGGACCGTTTTTGACTGTTCTTTGACTGTTTTTGACTGTTTTTTGACTGTTTTAATGAAACTGACTGTTAATTTGACCTGACTGTGGGTTTTGACTATTTTTTGACTGTTTTGATGTTTTTGACTGTTTTGACTGGTTTTGACTGTTTTTGACTGCTTTTTGACTGGTTTTTGACTGTTTTTGACTGCACCCTGTTTTTGAACAACTGACTGTTCTGTGGGACTGACAGTTTTGGACCTGTTTTTTACTGTTTTTTGACTGACAGTTTTTTGACTGTTTCTTTACTGTTTTTGGACTGAGCTGTTTTGACTGTTTTTGACTGTTTTTGAACTGACTGTTTTTTGACTGTTTTTTGACTGGACTGTTTTGACTCGCTCTTTGACTTTTGACTTGTTTGACTGTGAGGGCTTTTAACTGATTTCTCGACGTTTATTGGACTATTTTTGACATGTGTTGTTGACTGTTTTTGACTTTTTTGTGACTGACTGTGTTTTAGGAAAAGGCTGACTTGTTTATTGGACTGTTTTTGACTGACTGTTTTGACTGACTGTTTTTGACGTTGTCGAATGATTTTTGATGTTTGACTTTTTTTTTTTTTACTTTTTTGACTGTTTATTGACTGTTTTTGACAATATTATTTGACTGTTTTTGAGCGTGTTCTTTGGACGACTGTTTTGACGACTAGTTTTAAACTGTTTTGACTCGCTTTTGGACTGAGCGTGATTTTTTGACCTGTTGTTTGACTGTTTTTTGGACTGAATGATTTTTGGAGCTGTGGTCTCTTGCACTCGCATTTTTCGACGCCCGCTGTTTTTGAGCTGTGGTGGAGTGTGGTATAAAGAACTGTTTTGACTGTTTCTTGACTTGTTTTCGCACCATAGTGCTGCACCGTTCCTTATCGACCTCGTTTGATTGTGACTGTTTTTGACTGAAACTGTCTTTGACGTTGTGGGTTGACTGTTGGGTTTGACTTGTTGTTTGACCTGTTTTCGGATGGTTTTAACTGCCCCTTTTCGTACTGTTTTGCACTATTTTTGTTACTGTTTTTGACTGTTTGATTTGACTTTCGGTTTAGTTTTTGAAATTTAGCTTTCGACTTTAACTTTTTTGACTTTTTTTGATGAGGCTGTTTTTTGACACTGACTGTTTGTGACTAGTTATTTGGACTGTTTTTGACTGTTTTTGGACTGTTTTTTTTTGACTGGTTTTTGACTGTTTTGGACTGTTTTTGACTGTTGTTTTTGACTGTGTTTTTGACTGTTTTGACTGACTGTTTTTGAATGACAGTTTTAACTGTTATTTGACTGTTTTTGGACTGACTTGTTTTTGACTGTTATTGGACTGTTGTTTGGAAGTGGACTGTTTTTGACCTGGTTTTTGACCTTGTTTTTGAATGGTTTTGAGCTGTTTTTGACTGTCAATATTTGGACTGTTTTTGACTGTTTTTGACTTTTTCTTGACTGGTTTTGACTGTTGTGGTGACGTGGTTGACTGTATATTTGACTAGTTTTTGACTTGTTTTGAGGTGTTTTTGACTAGTTTTTTGACTGTTTTGACTGTGTTTACTGATGGTTGGAGTGTGTGGGTTGACTGACTGTTTTTGAACGTGACAGTTTTTGACTGTTTTTTGACTGTTTTGACAGACTGACTGTTTTTGACTGTGTTTTTGACTGTTTTTGAGACTGTTTTTAACTGACTGTTTTTGACTGTTTTTTGAGGCTGTTTTTGATGTTTTGGACTGACCTGCTTTTGAACTGTTTTTGACCTGTTTTTGACTGTTTTGTGGACTGTTTAACTGTTTTCGACTGTTCTTCACCTCCGACCTCTTCTCCTTGGACGTGTTTTTTGACTGTTTTTGAACTGTTTTTGATCGTTTTTTTGACTGTTGTTGACTGACTGTTTTTGACAACACAATTATATCTCCTTAGCACAAGAATACTTCTGACTGTTTTATGAGCTGTTTTGACTGTTGTGTTGCACTGTTTTTGACTTGACTGTTATTTGACTGTTGTTGACTGTTTTTGACTGTTTTTTGACTGTTTGTTGACTGTTTTTTGAGCTAAGTTTTTGGACTGACTGTGTGGATGGTGGCTGTACTCGTTGTTGACTACCTCTCTCTCGCTGATTGTTTTTGACTATGTTTTGGACTGGTTTTTGACTGGTTTTTGACTGGTTTTTGACCCCCTCGTCTTTTGACTAGTTTTTGAAACTGTTCTTTGACTGTTTTCTGAGTCTGTTTTTGACTGTTTTTTGACTGTGTTTTGACTGCACTGTCTTTATGACTGACGAGCGTGTTAATTTGACTGGACACGTTTTTAGACTGTTGGGTATGTTACGTTGTATAGAATGAGAGCTGGTAGCTTTAATGACAGTAATTTCTGACTGAGTTTCTTGCAGCTTGTTTTGGAGCGTGTTATTGACTGTTTTGAGCCTGACTGCATTTTTGGAGCTGTTGTTTAGACTGGACTGTTTTGTTGAGCTGTGTTGTCTGACGGTCGATTTTTGACGCTGACGTGGTTTGGGTTGATTGACTGTGTTATTTGACGCGTGTTTTGACTGGGACTAGTTGTTTGAGACGTGATTTTTAGACTGTATTATTGCGCAACTGTTTGTTGAACTGTTTTGAGCGTTGTATTTTCGCGCACTCGTTCTCTAATGCGACTGTTTTGACTGTCTTTATTGTTAAAACGTGTTGTTTTGACGATGTTTTTGACGGTTTTTGAACCCCACCACTTGGGGTTTTTTTTGGAGGGAACCCTTGACTTAGTTTTTTGACTGATGTTTTCTGACGGTGTTTATACCTAAAGACTGTGGATCTGTTTTGACATGTATTTTAACATGTTTCGAACTGTTTTTTGAGCTATTTTTTTGGACTGGTTTTTGACTGTTTGACGTTTTTGACTGTTTGATCCCGTTTCTGATGACTGTTGTTTGTGAGACGACTGTTTTTGACTAGTCTTATGACTGGCTACGCTCCTTCTTGGAACTGACCACCTGTTTTTGACTTGTTTTGACTGGTTTTGTTGACTGTTTTTTACTGTTTTGACTGTATTAACTGTTATTGTTTTTGACTGACTGTTTGACTGTGGTGTGTTGACTGTGTTTTGACTGTTTTTGATCTGGCTTATTTGACTGTTTTTGGAGCGGTTTGTTTAGACCTGTTATTTTGACCTGACAGTTTTTTGATGTTTTGAATTTTGTTTGGGTGCTTTTTGTAACGACTGATGAGGACTCTTGGTTGACTGATTTTGGAGTTTGGTTTATTGTAAAGATGCGGGAGTGTTTTTGACATCTTTTTGACTGTTTTGAACTGTATTTTGCCACTCGTTTTTGACTGCTGTTGTTTGGAGGTCTGTCTTTTCTCGCACCCCCCTGATTCCTTTGACTTGTCTCATTTTGACTGCTTTTGACTTTTATGACGACTGGTTTGTATTGAGCCTGATCGCTGTTCTTTGGACTGCACAGTTTTTGACTGTTTCTCTCATGACTGACCTGTTTTTGACTCGTTTGGGTTGACTGGTCTTTTGACTGTTTCCTTGATCTGTGTTTTTAGACCCTGACTGTTTGTTGGGGAACTGCTGTGTTTGACTGTTTTGACTGTTTTATGACTGTTTTTGACTGTTTTTTGATTCTTTTTTAGATAACTTAGTACCTGACTTTGTGTGGTTTTGATGTTGTGGACTGTTTTGTTGAACAGGTTTAGATACTTGTTTTTGACTGCTTTTTGGAGCTTCCTCATCAGAACTATTTTCAACAATCAGGATGACTCTTTTTTGGAAACTTTTGAGGTCTGAGTGAGAGTGTTCTTTGACTGTTTTGACCTGACTGTTTTTGAACTGACTGCTTCTTGGGGGACTTACAGTTCTTCTCCGATGCTGTTTTTGGAAACTGCCCTTTTTTGACTTTTTGAATAGTTTTAAGAGTTTGTTTGATTATTCATTTGAACTATCGTCACTAGAATCTGAAGAGACTCCTTTCGAAAGTTTTTGACTGTTTTTGACTGTTTTTGCTGTTTTTGACTGTTTTCTGACTGTTTTTGACTGAGTTTTGATGTTTTTGACTGTTTTTGAATTTGACTGTTTTTGACCTGGTATTTGAACTTTTTTTGACCGTTTTTGACTGTTTTTTGACATGCTGACTGTTTTTGGACTTTTTTGACTGTTTTTTGACTGGTTTTGACTGACTGTTTAGACTGTTTTTGACTGTTTTGGACTGTTTTTGAGTGTTTTTGGAGCTGTAGTTTGAATAGGTTTTGATGCGTCGTTTAAGTTGACTGTACCCTTTTTGACCCACCCCCCCCCCCCCCCTGACCCCCCTTTTGACTGTTTTTGATGTTTTTGACTGTTTTTGAACTGTTTATTGACTGTTTTTGACTCGACTGACTGTTTTTGACTGTGTGTTGACTGTTAAATAATATAAGAAACAGGACTGACTGTATTTGTGACTGAGCAGTTTTTTTGACGTTCTTGACAGTTTTTGACTGTTTTTGACTGTGGTTTGACTGATTTTTGACTGTGTGTAAATTTTGCTGTTTTGTTGACTGTGGTTGTGTAGACTGTGTGTTTGCACCCAAAAACTGTTTTTGACTGGGTTTCTTGAGCGTGACTGTTTTTGGACTGGACTGTTTTTGAATGAAGAACTCGTTTTGAAACTAGTTTCTTTGACTGATTTTTGAGCATGTATTTCTTGATGCGGCATTCTCTGACTGCTTTCTTGAAGTGTTTTTTACTGTTTTGGACTGTTTTTGACGGGTGTTTTTTGACGTCTTTTTGGGACTCCGAATTTTTTTGACTGTTTTATGCTCCTACGTTTTTGATCTGACTGTTTTTGGACGTGTTTTTTGGACTGTTTTTGACTGTTACTTCGGAGCTGTTTTTCACGTGTTTTAAACTGGAACTCCGTTTTTGAGCGTTTTTGACTTGTTTTGACTGACTGTCTTTTGACTGTTTTTGTGACTGATGAATAAATAAATATTGACTGGAGCTGTATTAATGTGATGACTCGTCTTTTGACTGTTTTTGACTGTTGTTCCTGACTGTTTTTGAGCTGGGACGCATTTATTGACTGGCTTTTCTTGATTGTTTTTTGGACTGTTTTTGAACATATAGTTTTTTGACTGTTTTTGGAATGTTTTTGAAGGTGACTGTGTTTTGACTGTTTCTTTGACTGAAGCCTCGGTATTTTGACCTGACTGTTTTTGACGGTTTTTGGGAACACCACAACACTGACAATGATCTCTTTGGCTGTTTTGGATGGCTGACTGTTTTTTGACCATGTCTTTGACTGTTTTTGACTGTTATTTGACTGTTTTTGACTGGTATCTTTTTGACTGCACTAGTTTTTGACATGTTTTTGGCAAAACATGTTTTTGGACGTTTTTGAGTGCTTTTACTGTTTTTGACTGTTTTTGACTGTTTTTGATGCCTGTCACTCTCACTCTCCGCACCCCCCCTCGCACCACTTCCGGCCTTCCCTCCGACACCGCCGACTGTTTTTGACGTCGTTAAAATTTAGACTGCCACTGTTTTTAGACTGTCTTTTGATGGGGGACTGTTTTTGACTGAACTGTACCTCCCCTTTTGGATCGACTGACTGGTTTTATTGAGGACCTGTGTTCAGACTCCACCTGTCTTCCTTGACTGTTTTTGAAAAACAACTGTAAAAACAAATAATTATCAGCCCAAACTGTTCCCTTTTGACTGATTTTTGGACTTTTTTGAGCGTGTCTTGTGATGTATTGGGACTGTTTTTGACTGTTTTTGACTGTTTTTGACTGTTTGTGTGATGTTTTATGACTGTTTTTTGGACTGTGTTTGAGCTGTTTTTGACGGTTTGGACTGTTATTTTTGACATGTTTTTTGAAACGACCTGTTTTGACTGTTTGTTTGAACACCTGGACTGTTTTGGCCCACGTGACTGTTTATTGACTGTTTAAAGTGTGTGTTGTTATTGTATTGAAAGCCCGCGCCCATGCAAACCTGCCCTCTCTCTCTCTCTCACTCGCTTTTGACACATCGCTTTTGACTGTTTTGGACTGACTGTTTTTGACTGTTTTTGAACGTTGTTTTTGACTGACTGGTTTTGACTGTTTTTGACTGACTGTTTTTAGAAAACTGACTGTTTTGACTGATTTTCACTGGACGTTTTTGAAGGCGGGCACTGATTTTTGACTGTTTCATGCAACTGTTTTTGCACTGTCTCATCCCTGACTCGATATTTGATTTGCTTTTTGGACTGACTGTTTTTGACTGTTTTTGACTGTTTTTGGACTGTTTTTGAAACTGTTTTTGACTGTTTTACCTGTTTTTGACTGTTTTGTGACTGTTTTTGACTGTTTTTGACCTGTTTTGACTGTTTTTTCTTGACCCTCGTTCCCTCCTCTGACTGTTTTTGACTGATTTTTGAACTGTTTTTGACTGACTGTTTAATAAAAGGACTGTTTTGCTGAACTGCTTTATTGGACTGCTTTTTGTGACTGTTTTTTGACTGTTTTTGACTGTTTTTTGATGACTGTGTTTTTGACTGACTTTTTTACTGTTTTTGACTGTTTTGGACTGTGTTTTGATGAAATTTTTTGACTGTTTGTGACGTTTTTTACCTGGTTTTGATGACTGTTTTTGACGTTTTGACTGTTTTTTTTTTTATGACTGTTTTTGACTGTTTTGGGACTGGGTTTTTCTTGACTGTTTTTAAATGTTTTTGACTGTTTTTGGACTGTTTTTTGACTGTGACTGTATTTGACTGTTTTTGACTGTTATTTGACTTGTTTTTGAGGCTGACTCGCTCTTTTTTGACTGTTGGTTTGACTGACTTTTTGGACTAGTTTTTGCTGTTTTTTCTGTTAAATATAAGAGACTGTTTTTGTACTGTTTTGACTGTTTGTTGGCTGCTTTTTTTCCTGTTTTTTGACTGGTTTTTGACTGTTTTCTGTGTTTGTTTGACTGTTTTTGATTGGATTTTGATTGAATTTTTGACTGACTGTTTTTACTGACTGTTTTTGACCGTTTTTGACTGTTTTTGACTGACATGTATTATGTGAAATGTTATTGACCTTTTTCGTCTGTTTAAACATTTATTAACTCTTTTTGACTGTTTGAGTTGACTTTTCTTGCACTTGACTGTTTTTTTGACTGTTTTTGACTGTTTTTTGACTGTTTGTTGACTGTTGACTATTTTTGACTGACTGTTTTTTGACTGTTTTTGGACTGTTTTTGACTGTTTTCTGACTGTTTTTTGACTGTGTTTTGACTGTTTTGACTGGTTTTTTTTGATGTTTTTGACTGTTTTTGAACGACTGTAGATAATTACATTGAAAAACTGACTGGATTTTTGACTGGTTTTTGACTGTTTTTTGAGCTGTTTGTGGAGCTGTTTTGTGACTGTTCCGCATTGACCCTGTTTTTCGACTGTTTTTGACTGTTTCTGAAACCAATAGTTTTGTATTGACTGTTTTTGAACTGACTGTTTTTGGACTGGTTTTCATGACTGGAGGCTGTTTTTGAAGACTGTTTGTTGACTCGATGTTTTTGACTCCGTTTTGACCTGACTGTTTTATGACTTCGATTTTGACTGTTTTTGACTGTTTTTGGGATGAGAAAACTCTGTTTTTCCATCTGTTTTTTGACTGTTTTGACTGTTTTGTGACTGGTCTTTGGACGTTTTTGGCCTGTTTTTTGGACTGTTGTTTTAGACTGTTTTTGACTGTTTTGACTGTTTTGACTGACTGCTTTTGACTGACAGTTTTTGTCCTGTATTTTGTACGTTTTTGACAATGACTGGTGATTGGACTGTTTTTGAATTACTGTTTTTTGACTGTGTTGACTGTTTTTAGACTGTTTTTGACTGTTTTTTGACTGTTTTTTGACTGATTTTTGACTGCCATTTGTTTTTGACTGTTTTTGACTGACTGTTTTGACTGTTTTAACATTGACTGTTTTTTATTGACTGTTTTTGACTGGTTTTTGTTTCTGACTGTTTTTGACTGTTTTTGACTGTTTTTGACTGTTTTTGACTGTTTTTGACTGTTTTTGACTGTTTTTGACTGTTGTTTGACTGTTTTTGACTGTTTTTGAAATAGATTTTTGACTGTTTTTGACTGTTTTTGGACTGTGTTTTTGACTGTTTATGACTGTTTGTTTGACTGACTTGTTTTTGATGTGACAACTGGACAGTTTTGAACTGTTTTTGACTGTTATAGTTGAGACTGACTGTTGTTGACTGGTTTTGACAGTTTTTGATTGTTTTTGACTTGTTTTTGGACAGTTGTTTGACTCGTTATGTTGGAGCTGTTGTTTGGACTGTTTTTTGGCACGTTTTCCTTGACTGGACTGTTTTTGAGCTGTTTGTTGCCGGTTTTTGACTGCTCTCCATTGCACTGTCTTTTAACTGTTTTGCGACTGTTTTTGACGTATTGTTTGATTGTTTTTGACTGTTTTTTACTGTTATTTGACTGTTTTTGACTGGACTGTTTGAACTGGACTTGCTTATTTTGACTGTTTTGACCTGGCACTGTTTTTTTGACGAACTGTTTTTATGAACTGTTTTTGACTGTTTTTGCACACTGTTTTTGACTGTTTTTTGACTGGTTTTTGACTGCTTTCTTGACTGATTTATGACTGTTTTTGACTGTTTTGTGACTGTTTTTGACTGTTTTTGACTGTTTTGACTGTTTTTTGGACTGTTTTTTGCTGTTTTTTTGACTGTTTTTGACTGTTTTTGGACTGAATTTTTGACTGATTATCTTTTGACTGTTATTTGAATGTTATTTGGAATGTTTTGACTGTTTGTTGACATGTTTTGGACTGTTATATTGACTGTTTTATGCACTGTTTTTGAGCTGTTTTTTTTAGACTGTTTTTGACTGACTGTTTTGACTTGACAGTTTTTGACTGGTTTTTGACTGTTTATTGATGACTGTTTTTGATCGTTTGTTTGACGTTTTTGGATGTCTGTTTATGACTGTTTTGACTGTTTTTCGACAGTTTTTGACTGTTTTTGGATGTTTTTGGACTGGTTTTGACTGTTTTCTGACTGACTGTTTGACTGTTATGACTTGTTTTGACTGTTTCCCTTATGACTGTTTTTAACTGTAATATTCGACTGTTTTTGGACTAATTTTTGAGCTGTTTTGACCTTTTTTGACTGTTTTTGACTGTTTTGACCTGTTTTTGAGCTGTGGTCGCAGGTGTGTGTTGAACTGTTTCTGACTCGTTCTTTGGGACTATCTGTATTTGACTGAACTGTTTTGGGCTGTTTCTTGGACTGACATCCCGTTTTCTGTTAAACTACTTTTTGGGTAGATCGGGATGAGAGGGGGGCAATGGTCCTTGCGGGACATATTTTCGTTTAGTTTTTTTTTTTTTGTTTTTTTGGGATAAAAACCTGGACTGTTGTGTCGATTAATGATCGTGTATTTTGATGACTCGTTTCTGAACTAGTGTTTGCTGGATTACTCTTGTTGGAATTGCCTATTAGAAGTCTCTTCGACTGGTTTTGACTGTTTTGCACCTGTTGTTATGACTCTCGTTTTTGAGCTGTTTATGGACTTTTGCCTTTATTGTAGGCAAGTATACCTTCTGGTTTTTGGACTGTTTTTTGACTAGTTTATTGACTGTTTTAATGTTAACTAGACCTTGGTTTTTAGAGTACTGTTTTATTGACTGGACACATATTTTGACTGTTTTTGACTGACTGTTTTTGACTGACTGTTTTGACTGTTTTTGACTGCACTGTTTATTGACTGTTTTTGACTGGTCAGTTTTTTACTGTTTTTGACTGTTTTGATGTCTTTTGACCGTGTTTTAAATATGAAGCTGACTGTTTTTTGACTGTTTTTGACTGATTTTGACTGGACTGTTTATTGATGTTTTTGAAACTGACTGTTGTTGACTGGCTGTTTTGACTGTTGTTGATCTGACTGTTTTTGAAACTGACTGTTTAATTTGACTGTTTTTGACTGTTGTTGACTGTTTTTGACTGTTGTTTGACTGTTTTTTTGACTCACTGTTTTTGACTGTTTTTGACTGTTTCTGACTTTGTTTTTGACTCTGTTTTTGACTGTTCTTGACTGTTTTGACTGTTTTTGTACTGTTTTTGACTGTTTTTGACTGTTTTTTGACTGTTTTTTGACTGTTTTTGACTGTTTTTGACTGTTTTTGACTGTTTTATGGACTGACCTGTTTTGACTGTTTATTAGATGTTTTATAGACTTGTTTATATGCACCTAGTTTTGACTGGTTTTTGGTACTGTTTTTTGAGTCTGACTGTTTTTGATGTTTTTATAGCTCGAATATTCCTTGCGACCTGTTCTCTGGACCTGCTTTTGACTGTTTTATTGAACTGATTTTTGAACTGTTTTTTTTTTGTTTTGACTGTTGTGACTGTTTTGACTGTTTTGACTGTTATTGACTGGTATTTTGACTGTTTTGAAGAAGAACTGTTTTTGAACTGTTTTTGACTGGACTGTTTCTTGACTGTTTTTGACTGACTGTTATTGACTGTTTTTGACTGTTTTTGACTGTTTTTGATGTTTTTGACTGTTTTTGAATGTTTTGACTGTTTTGACTGTATTTTGACTGACTGTTTTGACTGTTTTTGACTGGTATTTTGACATGTTTTCGGACCTGCATCTTGTTTTGACGTCGTTATTTAGACGTCGGTTTTTGAATGTTTTTGGCTGTTTTTTTTAACTGTTTTGACTGTTTTTGACTGTTGTCTGACTCGTTTTTTGGCTGTTTTGTTACTGTTTTTTGATCTGCTTTTTTGATGTTTGTTCGGATAGTTTTTGACTCGTTTTTGAACTGGTAATATTGATCATGTTATTGACTGAGCTGTTTATTGATCTCCTTGGAACTGTTTTTGATCAAGCTATCAGGCAAATCTGACTAGTTTTGACTGAACTTGTTTACTTGAACTCAGTTTTGACTGTTCTTTTTGACTAGTTTTTGCACTGTTTTTGACTGATTATTGCATCTGACTTTTTTTGGACTGTTATTCAATGACGTTTTGAACTGTTTTTGAGCTGACTGTTTTCGCACTAGACTGTATTTTGAGACTGTTGTTTTTGACTGAGTTTTTGACTGTCTGACTGTTTTTGGATGTTTTTGACTGTTTTCTTTGACTGTTTTTTGACTGTTATTTTGACTGTTTTTTGACTGACTGTGTTTTTGACTGTTTTATGACTGTTTTTGACTATTGTCTTGACTGTTTTTGACTGTTTTTCGACTGTTTTTTGTGACCGTTTTTGACTGTTCTTTGACTGTTTTTGGACTGTTTTGGACTGTTTTTGACTGTTTTTGACTGTTTCTTGGACTGACTTTTTTGACTGTTTTACTGGATGTTTTTTTTTGAACTGTTTTGACTGACTGTTTTTGGAATGTTTTGAACTGAACTTGTTTTTGACGTTTTTGACTAGGTTTTGTGACTGTTTTTTGACTGTTTCTTGATTTCGACTGTTTTTTGACTGTTTTGACTGTTTTGGCTCTCTGTTTTTTGACTGTTTTTGGACTGTTTTTTGACGTTTTTGACTGTTTTTGACTGTTTTTGCACTGTTTTGATGTTTTTGAACCTGACTGTATTTTGACTGACAGTTTTTGGACTGTTTTCTTGACTGTATTTGGACTGAACCTGCTTTTGACTGATTTTTTGATACTGTTTATTGACTGTGTTTTTGACTGTTTTTGACTGTTTTGAACTGTGTTTGATGTTGTTTTTGAATTATTAAAGTGAGGTTTTTGAATGACTGTGTTTATTTTCTGTTTTTGGTTTGCACTGCTTTTTTGTAACTGTTTTTTGACATGTTTTGACGCACACTGTTTTTGACTGTTATTTGACTGACTGTAATTTTGACTTGTTTTTTGACTGTTTGTTAGACTGTTTTTGACCTGTTGACTGTTTATTGACTGTTTTTGACTGTTTTGACTAGTTTTTGACTGTTTTTGACTGTTTTTGAGCTGTTTTAGAGATGTGGTTACACCAGTATTTGGGAAATATTTGACTGTCAAGAGATGGGCACTGATTTTTGACTGACGAGTTTTTTGACTGTTTTAAATGTTTTTGGACTGAACTGGTTTTTGACCTGTTTTTGAACGTTTTTTGGATCTGTTTTTGACTCGTTCATGACAGTTTTTGACTGTTTTTGAAAGCTGTTTTTGACTTGTTTTTGACTACTGTTTCTGTTTTTGACTGTTTATTGACTGTTTTTGACCTGTTTTTGCTGTTTTTGACTGTTTTAACTGATGTTTCGACTGTTTTTGGGACATATTTATGGACTGTTATTGACCTGTTTTGACTGGTTTTTAGACTGTTTTTTGACTGCACTGTGTATTTGAGCTGACCCCGTTTTTGGACTGACTTTTTTTGAGCTGATGTTTTGACTGACTGTTTTTGACTGTTTTATGACTGGTTTTTGACTGTTTATTGACTGTTTTTATTGACTGTTGTATACTGTTTTTGACTATTTTTTGACTGTTATTTTGACTGTTTTTTGACTGTTCTTTGACTGTTTGTGTGCTGTTTTTGGGACCTGATTTTTAGACTGTTTTGACCTGTTTGTTGAGCTGTTTTGACTGTTTTGCAACTGTTTAATGACTAGTTTTAGGACATGTTCTCTTGAACATGATGCTTTCTTGACTGACAGTTTTGACTGTTTTTGACTGTTTATTGACTGGACTGTATTTTGACTGTTTTGATGTTTTTTGACTGTTTAATTGAACTCGTTTTTTTGAACATGACGCTGTTTTTGGACTGTTTGAACTGATTTTTTGACTTGGGTTTTGTGACTGAACTGTTTTTGGGACGTTTTTGGAATGTTTTTGACTGTTTTTGACTGTTTTAACTGTTTTCGACTGGTTTTTGGGACTATTTTTTGCACTGTTTCTTGACTGGTTTTGAGACTGATTTTTGGACTCGTTTATTTGAGTCACTGTTTTGACCTGTTTTGACTGACTGTTTTAGCACTTTTTGAACTGTTTTTCGAGAGAGTGTTTTTGGACCTGTTTTAGACTGTTTTTGGACTTTTTTTGACTGTTCTTGACTGACTGTTTTTGGACTGTTTTTGACTGTTTTTTGACGTGTTTTTGGACTGTTGGTATGACTGTTAGTTTAGACTGTTTAGCTTGACTGACTCCGATTAATTTGAATCTGATACTGTTTGTTGACTATTTATTGAGCCTGTTTTTTGTACTGTTTTTTGACGTAGATATTATTAAGACTAGTTCTTTGAACTGTATTTTAGACTAGTTTATTGACTGTTGTTGAACGGGGTTGTCTGGAAACTGTTATTTGACTGTATTTTGAATTCTGGGGTTCACTATGACTGAACTGTATTTTGACTGACTGTATTTTCGCACTGCAACAGGATTTTTGACTGTTTAATTTACGTGGTTTGGACTGCACTGTTTTTTTGACCTGGTTTTTCTTGACGTGTTATGAAATTGAGCACTAGTCATTATCTGACTGTGTGATTTTTGACTGACTGTATTTGACTGTTTTGACTGTTTTTGAGCTGAACTGTTATTCTGATGTTTTTGAGGCTTGAACGTATATCTTGACTGTTTTCTGACTGTTTAATTGACATGTTTTTGGACTGTTTTTGACTGTTTTTCACTGTTTTGACTGTTTTGACTTTTTTTGACTCTGTTTTTGGCTGTTTTTTGACTGTTTTTGACTGACTGTTGTTGTTGGGACTGCACTGTTTTTGACTGATTTTGACTGACTGTTTTTGATAACTGACTGTTTTTGACTGTTTATAACTGTTTTTTTGACTGTTTTTAGACTGTTTTTGACTGTCTGTTTAGACTGTTTTGACTGTTTTTGGCTGTTTGTTTTTTGACTGTTTTCTGACTGTTTTTACTTGAACTGAGCTGTTTTTCGACTGACACTTTTAACTGTTTTTGACTGTGTTTTACTGTGACTGTTTTGGACTGTTCTTGACTGTTTTTGGACTTGACTTGTTTTTGGACTGTTTATTGACTGTATTTTTGGACTGCTTTTTTGAATCGTTTTTTTGACTGTTTTTGGAGCACTGTTTTTTGACTGTTTTTTTGAATGTTTTTGATGACTGTTTTTTTGACTGTTTTGACGTTTTTGACTGTTTAATTGTACTGTTTTTAGACTGGTTTTTTAACTGCTTTTTTCAGGACTGTTCTTGCACTATTTTTTGACTGTTTTTGACCTGTTTTTGACTGTTTTGGGAGACTGTATTTTGAGCTGACTGTTTTTTGAGCTGACTGTTTTGACTTGATTAATTGACTGACTGTTTATGCACTGGACTGTTTTTTAGACATGTTTTTTGACTGTTTTTGAACTGATTTCTTGACTGTTTTTGGACCTGTTTTTCGACACCTGGTCTTTGACCATGTTTTTGGACTGTTTGTTGTAATGTATTTTGACAGGGAGTTTTTTGACTGACTGTCTTTTTTGACCTGACACAGTTTTCTTTAACACCTGTTTTCTTTTTGACTGTTGTTTGCTGACTGTTTTTTGACCTGTTTTTGACTAGTTTTTGATGCGATGTTTTTGATGTTTTTGACTGTTTTTGACTGTTTTTGACTGTTTTTGAATGTTTTTGACTGTTTTTGACTGTTTTTGGACTGTTTTTTAACTGTTTTTGACTGTTTTTGACTGTTTTGATGTTTTGGACTGTTTTTGACCTGTTTTTGACCGTCGTTTTTGACTGACTGTTTGACTGTTTTTTGATGTTTTGTAACTGTTTTTTTGACTGTTTTGACTGCAATAATTGATATGACTGGCATGTTTTGACTGGACTGTTTTTCGACTCATTTTCTGGACATGTTCTTTGACATGTTTTATGACTGTTTTACTTGACTGTTTCTTGACTGAACTGTTTTATACTGTTTTTGACTGTTGTTTGCCACTTTTTTGACTGTTTTGCTGACTTTTTTTGACCCTGACTGTTTATTGACTGTGTATCTGAATGTTTTGTGGACTGTTCTTGACTGTTTTGACTGTTTTTTAGACTGTTTCTTGACTGACTGTTTTTGACTGTTATTTTGACTGTTTTGGACTGTTTTTGGACTGTTTTTTGACTGTTATTGACTTGTTTTGACTGGACTGTTTTTGAACTGTTTATTGACTCTGATATTTTGCGACCTGGGTATGTTGAACCTGTTTTATGAACGACCCTGGAGCTAGCTCTTAATTGCAATCTGTTTATTGAACTGTCTTTTTGGACCTGTTTATTGATCACACTGTTTTCTGGGGACTGTTTAAACTGCAGATGACTGATTTTCTTCAGAGCTGTTTTTGACTTTTTTGACTGTTTTTGAGCGTCTCTCTTCGACTCGTAGTTTTGGGACTGTTTTTGGCATCGTTCTCTTGACCATCGCAACTGTTTTAGTGACTGTTGAATTTGGAAACTCGCCACCCCCCCTGGTATGTGGTTGGACTCTTCTCTTGACAAACCCCTTTCTTTGGACTGTTTGGAAACATGTTTTTGACTGTGTCCCATTGTTTGAGACTGTTGTTTGACGCCTCGCTTTTACGTGGAGGGCTAGTGTGGTAATGAATGACCCCTGGACTCGTTGCCGCGGTTAGCACTCGTCTTTTGGAGAGACTGATTGTTTTTTTACTGTTTGTTGACCCCTGTTTTTGAACATGTTTTTGGACCTCTGAATTCTATTGACTAGTTTAATTCTGAAACCTGTCTCTTGGACTGTTGTAGGATTGGGAACTGGACTTGTATGATATTTGACTCATGAGTATTGTATTTAAATTGACTGACATAATGTGTGTTATTTGACAGGTTTTTGAGTATAGCTTGATTGTATTGGGATTGCTTTTTGAACTTTAGTTTCTTTTGACTTGTTTATGGACATCGTATTGGTAACTAGGAGAACTTGTTATATGTGACTGATTTATGACTGTGTATTATGTGATCATGTTCTTTGAGGGAAAATATTAATGGGAAGTGTCTTCACCTCTGAACTGTGTTTCTTGACAAGGTGGGTTTCGCGACCTCAGTGTTATAGAGCTGACTTGTTTCGGTGGGACCTGTTTATTAGTAAGGCTAGTGTGTTATAGAATACATGTTTATTGCCGGAAGACACTGTAATTTGAACCGTGTTATTTTGACTGTTGATTATGAACTAGTTTTTCGACGTGTTTGTAATTAGTAATGGATGTAGGTAATAAGTTTCTTGATCTGTTATATTGACTGTGAATTATTTGACTGTTTTAATTGCTGTATTTTGACTGACTAGAATTTTTGATAGAATGAATAGAATAAGAATAAGACTGTGTTTTTGACTAGTTTTATAGAACTGTTTTCTGACTGTTGATTATTAGACCGTCTAGTTTGACTTGTTTTGATGTATACTGGTTCTTGCTGAAGTTTTTAGACTGTTTTTGACAATATGTCTTTATTGTGATCTGACTGATATATTTTGACTGACAGTTATCTTAGGAACTGGAAATATTCATTGTGCACACACTTGTTTAATTGACTAGACTTGGTATGATTTGACCTGTTAGTGTGATGTGTGGAACTGATATAATCTAGGTTTGAACAGGCAAAGTGCTAGAAACATGCTTTAATCTGGACTTGTTAATGTTGACTGATTTTGTGCAACTAGAATTTGGTATGATGGAGGCCGTATTCTCGGAGCCAATGGTTGATGTGTCGGAACTGTTTTTGATTGTTATTTGTCGTGTTTTTGAGGCTGTTATTTGACTGTATTTTAGAACTGTTTTATTAGATCTGTTTTGACTGTTTTTTTGACTGTTATGTTGCACTGTTTTGAGCATTTTGATTTATGACTGTTTTATACGGAACATGTTTTTTGATATTGTTTAATTGAACTCTGTTTTTCTAGTGAAACTTGTATTATGATACTTAGACTGCTTTTGAAACTGACAGTTTTTTGACTGATTTATGACGTAATTGTTTAGTTTGACATGAAGCGTGATTATTAGAGACTGTTTTTGGAGACTGTTTTAGTGACTTTTTGGAAATTAGAGAGACTATGTTTTTGACATGTTAGCTTTGATATACTTATGAGACTATAGTTTTTTGTGTGTAGGCGTGACTTTTGATAGGAATAGTCTGAATGATAAGGACAGTGCCTTTCTAGTTGCTCCATGGTCAATCGTGAGTGCAGTGTTCGCGTAAGAATTGATGGTGAACGGAAGGGTTAGGTAACTGTGACGGTGTGGTTGTGAGCTTGGAGGCAGTAGCGGCAACACAGCATTTTGGGGCGTGGGACGAAAGGATATTTGAGTGGCGGTTATGGCGACGACAGCCTGTTTGGCGGTTCTGGCCGACGCAGATTGATTGGCACATCCCGGACGACACTTTGGATCGTGACGGCGGCACGATGCTCTCTTCGTGGGGCGATCTATTTTTGGCGGCAGCTGTTTTTTGAGTCGCATGCTATTCTCTGTGACGTTGTGGTTGAAAGGCCCGCGAGCCCCGGCTCTGTACTCTCTGCACAAAGCGGGGGAAAAAAGGGTATGGGTTGTGTGAGGGTGAAGTGTGGTTAATGTAGGCTCGTTGATTGACGCTGCAAACGACGAGCTGATGATTTGGAACGTGATTTTCAGACCCGGTTTTTTTGGACTAGTTTGTTGCGGTGGGATTATACTTCGACGCTGACATCCCAAAGACCAAAGGGGACAGCGGGCATCACCCGGGAGAGGAGGATCCCCGGGCCACCCTGGGTTTCTGACTCGGAATCTTTACGCCACCTTGTATATCTCTCGGATCTGTTTTGCACTGTTTTAGTGACCGTGCAGTTTTAAAATATAGACATGTTTTGATGTTTATAAGACTAGATAAAAATATAAAAATATGAAAAAAATGGTTATATTGACTCGCACTGTTTCTTCAGACTTGGATCTTTTGGAGAGCTCCGAAAGATGTAAGATAATATATGGACGTGTTTTGTGTGACGGTCGCTGCTTTTTTGAACCACCTCTGTTTTTGGAGACTGTATTGGTAGACATAGATTTTTGAACAACTCCTGATCTGTAATTTAATTGACTGTATTTTAGACTAGTTTTTGAGCTGACTGTTGATTTGACATGACAAAGTTATTTTGAACCTTATTTTGAACAGTTTGGTGACTATTTTGTAACTGGTTTATGTTGACTTAGTTATTTGACTGTTTTTTGCGATGTTTTTGAATCGAATAACTTTGTTTTGATAGATTCATTGTTTTTGAGACTGTTTCTTGAAAAAAAAACTCTAGAATAATGTATTAGTTTGAAACTAGACTGATTATTTATTTGCATGTCGATGAACTGTTTTTATAGAACTTAGTTCTTATAGGAACTTAGTTATATTGAACTGAGTTTTGTGCAGCCTGACGAGCCGTTCTATTGACATGGTATTCTGTTATTTGTTGAGAATGTTATCTTGAAATGGTTTTTTAGACTAGTTTTTTTTACTGTTTTTGAACTGTTTTTGGATGACTGTTTATGCATCTATGGTTTTTATTTAGGGGGACTAGAACATGTTACTAGGATTTAATACTTGACTGTTTTATATTGACTGACCTGATTTTGTCAAAGTAGATCTGGACCGTTTATTAGACTTGACTGTGTATTTTGGAGACTGAACTGTTTTTGAAGACTGATTATGACTGCTTTTAAGGTAGTTTTTTAGATAGCTGTTTTTGGTACTTGACTGTTTTATGAATCATGTTTGTGACTCAGTTTTCTACATAGTAATAGGAATAAGTTTTGAAACATGTTAATATTGACTGGTTATTATGAGGCTGATAAATTATTGCACATGTTGAATTCTTTTTACTGTTGTTGAAGTCGTGCCCAAAAACAAAAAAAATCGTATATGGCTTGAGTCCTGTTTTTGACTATATTGGTTAAAGAACTGTTTTGAAGAAAGCGTTAATTTGGCCCACACCTATTTGATATGTGAAACAACGGTGTTTTATGAAGACCTAGATTTCTGGTCGGAACTGAAATAGTGTTGGTGGGAATAGTTTAATTGGGAACTGTGTGAACTAGTTTTTGGCAGACTGTATTTATAATGAGACTGTTTTGATAAGACTGTTTTTGAACTGTTTTTGGATATAATGTTTTAAATCTGTTTAGTATTGACATGTTCTTGGACAATGATGTTCAATGAAACATGGACATGTTTCTGAAGCTAGCTGTTTTAATTGACTGGTCCTTTTGCATATTGTTTATGGTATTGAATCTGACATAACTGATTTGATTGACTGTTAATTGATGTGTTTTTTGACTGTTTTGACAGACACTGTTTGGAATTTAAGAGTGTTTTAGAGACTGTTTTCTGTAAATAATGAATTTTCGTGACTGTTTATTTAGGTGACTGTTTCTTTACTGTTATTTGAAAACTGTTTTTGAACCTGTGTTTTGGAATCTAGATTTATTAGTAATCTGTTTTGGAAGACTGTTTTGACTGTTTCTTGACTGTTTTTGGACTGGACGCATTTATTTGGACTAACACTGGTTTCTTGAACTGTATTATGAACATGTTTATTATCTAGACCTAGCTTTTTTTTGAAAAGACTGATTTTGATACTGTTTATTGACTCAGTTTGAAGATACATGACTGTTTGCACTGTTTTTGACTCTGTTTATAGAACGATTGACTGATTTTTGATACGTGTACTGTCTGAGACTGACTGTTTTTGGGAACGTAATAGTTATTTGACGTAGTTTTGAAACAAATATTGTTCTGTAAATCCTTGTTTTTGACCGGTTTTTCGATAAAACTGATGATTATTCTTGAAAACTCAGTTATTTGACTTCATTCGATTCTTTGACTGGATTATTTGATACTAGACCTCTTGTTGTCTTAAGACTAACTGGATTTATATGGAAAAACTAGGTTTTTTGACACACATTGTTTTGAATCTGTTTCTATGAACACCTGTTTTATTATGAAAAAATCTGTATTTATTTAAGGACTGTTTTTGATAACTCGATGCTTTCTGGACTACGATTATATCCATGCAATCACATATGCTTTTAGAAACAACGATCTACATGAAGAACACTAGTATTGAATTTAACAGAAACCTTGTATTAATTGAAGCTCTAACAATAAGTTTATTTACGACTAGTTTTTTTGACCTGAAACATAAGATATTTCTGATGAACTAGTTTTTAGAAGCTGACTGTTTTATTGACTGTTATTTTTGATCTGGTCTCATATTGATCTAGTATTAGCGTATAGAACTAGTATTTTGACTGTTTTATATATACTGTATATTGATACTGTTTGAAACTGTTTTATATGAACTGATTTTTGACTAGTTTTTGACTAGATTTTTGTTACATGTAATTATAGGGACTGTTTTTGACTTATTTTTTTGACTAGTTTTATTTGACATGTTTAATTAATTGATGCTGACCTGGAATATATGTTTGGAACTAGTGGTTTCGTATGATATGAAAACTGACTCGGTGATTTGTTGCAATCATGAACTGTTTCTTAGACATGACAGGAGAAATATGTGATTGAGGTACAATAGCGCAACAGGGCTAGAGCAACCCATGGTATAAAATGACTGTTATGATATAATAGAACGCTGAGCATGTATATTAATGAACGTGTTTTTGACTGTATTTTGACACCTGAATTTGATGAACGAACCCTTGTTATCTTTGAAAGAAACTGACTTTTTTAGAAGCTTGTTTTTTTTCGACTGGTTTGCGGACTGTTATATAATGTACGTAGTTGTGTATGACTAGCTGTTTTGGATACAGCATAAACTGACCTTGAATTTGATTGCAAAAACGTGCTGAACCAGTGAACGACTGAGCATATAATAATTACTGAAAAACATATATCCTTCC
>JABUQX010089048.1:12500-16637 GCA_015478945.1 Trachelipus rathkii | reverse complement strand
ATAACATTTTTTAAAGCTTCACAATTTATAACATTTGTTTCTAAGTAAAAACTCGTCCGAATATGCTTAATTCGTAGAAATAGTGAAATGACTGCACGAAGTACCTAAGGTCCTTATTATTATTATTATTATTATTATTATTATTATTATTATTATTATTATTATTATTATTATTATTATTATTATTATTATTATTATTATTATTATTATTATTATTAGTACCATGAAGATTGCTTATAAAAATGTTTAAAACTTTAGTTGCTTTGCAGTAATTTTCTAAAATCGCACTTTTGGAGTTTTGGAAGCTCCTATTTTAAATAAACAGCAATAAGTAAAATTAGGAAAGTTACTCAAATTTAAGTCTTGACTTTATGATATATATATATATATATATTATGATAAATATTTTTATATTACATTCTTATATATATATATATATATATATATATATATATATATATATATATATATATATATATATATATATTATATATATATATATATATATATATATATATATATATATATTATATATATATTATTATATATATATATATAGTTATTATATATATATATATATATATTATATATATATATACTGTGTATATATATATATATATATATATATATATATATATATATATATATATATATATATATATATATATATATATATATATATATATATATATATATATATATATATATATATATATATATATATAGCTGTGTGGAAAGATGAATTGCAACAAATCACAGCGCAAGATCTTCGTCAAACAAAAAATATAAATTTCACGCGTTCGATTTCGTTTAAGAGGAATTTTGTAATTTCCGATCCGAAGTAATGGTAATGCTGCTGCTGCCACCGCCGCCGCCGACGACGACCTTGACATCCGCCGTCACCATCGCCGCCGTCCCCCCCGCCTACTCATTATGAGGCATACTTTCTCGGCTTATGCCTCAGCCTTACTCCTAAAAGCCGGTGACACAGAAACAAACCCTGGACCTGGAATCTACAAATGTCCAATATGCAACAAGATAGTAAGAAGAAACTCCATAAACTGCAATAGATACAAACAATGGATTCACAAACACTGTTCTCCTTCACTACAAGCCAATTTCTTCAAACATAACTGATCTGCCAAGTCTGCGCCCACAATAACCCTCTGGCCAACACATAAGATCCCAGCAAACAAAACCCACAACATAAAACATATTACACCAACACAAACGGACTGCACAAAAAACCAAAGAATAGAATTCTTCTAAAGCAACACAACATACACATAGCTATGATAGAAGAAGCCTACCACCCCATAAATATCCAGGAACCAAAATTCTATGGCTATGATGCTATATTCACACCCAAACTCCCCTAAAGTCACACTCTACTAATCCTTATGCACAACTCACAATCATACATAAACACCACCTCACAAACTACAACAACATTAAACAACAGCACCAAAATACAACTTCAAAACTAATGATAAATAAATATGATACCCAAACCATCATACAATCTTTCACAACAATGATAAATAAAAACCACATAATCTAATAAACTCCTACATTCCCACCACACTCAACGACAGTAGCCCCAGAAATTACAACCCAAACCTCATAATGGGAGGCAATTTCAGCACCCACCACCCTACAAGATACAACGCCCAAGAAGCAAACAAAAGAGGAACACACATCATAGCAAACCTCGAAAACCTAAACATCCTAAACAACTCAAACAGCCACACCAGAAACCCACACCAAACCAACCAAACATGCACATCACCAAACATAACACTATGCTCACCAAATCTACACACAAAACTCCACTGGTCAACACAAACCGATCTAAAGTCCGACCACTTCCCCATCATCATAAAGTTCCAAAGTGTTAACAAATCAAACTACCCACTCAGAAAAACATAGACATCTGTAAAAAGTGAATGATATCACAAACGCATCAACACTCAACAAAGCCATACAAAACTTCACTTCTCTAATCCAAAAAGCAGCTAACAAATCCATTCCCAGAGGATACATCAAAAAATACAACCCAACCCTAACACCTGAAATAGAACAACTAATCAAACAACGCAACTCACTCAGAAAAATAATACCCACAACACTCCAAACGACAACACAGATTAACGCCCTAACTTAACAAACACACACTCTTCAAACAACTTCCAAACCTTCCTCATCAAGAACACCCAACACACGAATAACACCAGTATGTGGAAAACAATAAATACACTTAAAAACTCAACCAACCAACAAACACACTCACGACACAAACACACAAAACCCCCAATCCAACAAACAACACGCAAACACTCTTGCAACTCACTTCGCAAAGCAGAGTCAAAAACCCACACACCCTCAAAACAGGAAAATCATCAAAGCCCTCAAGAAAATAAAACTCAACCACGACCCAACAATAGAAATAACCACAACTGACCTATAAAACATAACAAAGACACTTAAAAACTCACCTGCAACTGACCCAGACAACATCTCAAACAAATCACCTCAAACACCTAGGAACACAGCTTTAACTCAATTAGCACAAATATATAATAGTTCCATCAGCCTAAATTTCATTCCCTCTATCTGAAAAAGCTATCATTTTACCCAAACTAAAACCAGGAAAAGACCCCTCTAACCCTTCATCATACCTCCCCAACTACTAGAAAAAGCAATACTAAACAAAATAACTCCACATATCATCAAACAGAAATTCTAACACGGTTTCAAACAAAACCATTCAACTACAACCGCACTCATAAACATAATTCAACCCACAATAACGGCCTAAACTCAAAACCCACTCACAAAACAATAATCATAGCAATTGACATCAACAAAGCATTCGATACAGTACCTAAACATAACTTGATTTACAAAATAACAAAATCTAACATCATACCAACATAAAGAAATGGATTTCCAATTTCCTATCAGGAAGAACAGCACAAACACAAACAAGCAATACAAAATGCAGGAGAGTAAACATCAATAACGATGTTCTCTAAGGCGCAATACTGGCTCCCACACTATTCAACCTATTCACGGCCGATCTCCCACAACCACAAACAGAACACATAATCATAACAACCTACGCAGATGACATTACCATAGCCACTCCACATCAGAACCTAAACACAGCCACAAACCTGACACAACAATACTTCAACCAACTTCAAACATGGCTGACAGAAAAACAGAATGTCCGCCTCACCAAATAAAACATCAATTACTTTAATTACCACCGACCGCCAACTTGGCACCACACCCCCCTCAAGTCTATTTAAACAACATTGCCATACCCTTCGACAAAACTCCCAAAATCCTTGGAGTAACACTTGACACTCATCTCACCTTCACAAAACACAGACAACATAGCTTCATCTCCAAACAAGAAAATGAACATATTAAGAACCATCTCTGGCACATACTTCACAAACAATACACATACATCCACCACCATATACAAACAATACATTCGTCCAACTCTAAACTATGCTTCTCCAACTTGGCACCCACTACTGACAAAAAACAAAATGAAGAAACTCCAAACGACACAAAACAAAGCACTAAGAGTCATAACAGGATGTAGAGCAACAACACCACAACAACACCTATACGAAGAGACCAAAATACCTCCTATAGACACTAACCTGGGTGATAGGCACACAATTCTTTACCAAAACCCAAACACCCCAACACGCATGTCACATTGCCCTCTCTAACACCATCCACCACAGACTCAAACAACCTCCTTCTTCACCAGTACTATAGTACAAACAAACTCTGAATAACATTCCTCCTCCACCAAACAACATATCATACACCTAGCAAATTCTCACGACACTAGCAGAAAACTACTGAGGACGCGAACACCAAACAACATTCTGAACAAACACTAACCAGAAATAGCACCAGAATTCAACTTACTACCAAAAACCAGTCAGTCATCCCTAGCTAATTTAAGATGCGGCCACCACCCTAACTTACAATATTACAAACACAGATTCAAACTCAACCAAACCACCACAAAAATCTGTCAAAACTGTAACCAGGTTCCGGAGGACACATCTCACTTTTCTCTCTCCTGTCTATCTAACTCTCAACCCA
>JABUQX010089048.1:0-7500 GCA_015478945.1 Trachelipus rathkii | reverse complement strand
AATAAGCTTACTGATTTAATTATTAATCTTTACTTTGAAATTTAATTTAAATTAGATAATAAACTAAAAAAAAGTTTGTGAATGAAATAGATTTATTGTAATGATTAAATAGTTCCAAGATAAAATAAAAAGCTGTTTAAATGAACCTTGTTTAGCGTTTCAACATCTTTTGACATTATTATAAATTTGAGCTCATTTTAAGAGAGATGACGGAAATTACTTTTCGAATGTAACAAATTTAATAAGTTGGAAAAGTTTTACATTTAGCTAAACTTAATAAAGAGTAACTAAGGTTCCCGATGCAAGGTTTAGATAATGAACTTCGAATTTTAGTTTGCACTTTTCCTTAGTTACTCAACTTTGCAAGGGAGCACCATATTTATAGCTGATTTAGAACGTTAAATTTTATTAGAAAACTGAGTTCTTCGTTCTATGGAAGGTTGTCATCGGATTACAATATATTCAAGCAAGTATTGTGAAGTGACTTCCTGGAACAACTGCGATTGAATTAAGAGTGTAACATCGTCTACATAGAAATATACAAGTGTTGTTTGTTAGATAAGCAGGTGGTGTGTTAAAAAAGAAGTGTTGACAGAAATGCTAGTATGCATTACGGTGTTATATTATGGAATTTCACAACTTTTTTTTTTTTTTGAATTTCTTTGGGACTTTACCTCTGCATTTCATTTGGAGAAGGATTTAGAAAACTATTTATTGGTCTTTTCTTTCGAGTTTTGACTTGACAACTTTTTGCTTTAGGTAATGCTTACGAAATTTCAAATGCTTCATTTGCATATATTGTGATTAGGATTATAAATGTAGATAGTTGGATTTGAAGAACTCAACTTATAACTGTTGTGTTCTATTTATGAGTCAAGTTTATGTAAAGTTTTTGTTCATCTATGACATGCTGGAACTGTCACATAAATGTATTGATAAATTGAATTTAGAAATATGAGAGATTCTTTTAACCCTTTTGTTTACTTGGAATTGGCAAAAAAACAGCTCTATTAGAGAGGGAATGAAGGGTCTCGTTTGGAACCCTTCGTTTTGTGCCATCATGGCAATTTTCCTTATGGTAAATATATAATTCAGTATTCTTGAGTAGTTGAATAAATGTGCTTAGTGCTTTGAGCTTTGAGCATGTATGAAATTTTGCCTGTATTTTTTGTTTGTGGAAGTTAGATATTTGAATGAAATGCTGAATTCATATTTTAAGAGGGAAAATGTCAGTTTTATGTAATAAATGTTTAAAGAAATATTAATAAATATTTTTTCCTGATATTCTATATCTCTCATTTGCTGCAATAACATAACTCATAAATGGCGTTTTCCAAGCAATTGTGATTGCGATCTCTCAACGATTTTCCCAAGGAGGTTACTCGTGTTTGAGGATATTGTGTAAATTGTTGTAGGCTGGGTAGGTTTCAAATATATGATTATATATTATATATATATATGTGTATAATATATAATATATATATATATATATAATATATAGTATATATATATATATATATATATTTATATATATATATATATATAATATATATATATATATATATATATGTATATATGATATTCCTTAAACATTTGTGATATTTTCTATATATATAATAATATATATATATATATATATATATATATATATATATATATATATATATATATATATATATATATATATATATCCTGCCGGTGAAAAAAGGCGAGAGGCGTTCCAAATTGCACCGAAGTTGGGGAGAACAAGAATCCAAGGTCAAAGCAAAGGCCGACATGCTCCGAAACATGGCGTTTGAAAGTGCGCAAGTCAATGCAAGTTTGAAAAATAGATAAAGGAAGTGTGTTCCAGATTTTACCAATGGAGTATATGAAAGATTGAGCATAGCTTTTAAGCCTGGGGTCAGAAAGTTGAATAAAGCAAGGATGAGACTGTGTGAAAAGACGTGTCGTAGGAACTCTTCTCAAAGGAGGAGGTACTCGACTGAAGAGTTCAGAAGACCTTTGTCCATTGTAATAGAGAAGTGTAAGGAGAATGAGTGTAAGAGTTCGACGGTTAAAAGGAGATTGGAGAGATTTAGTGAGAGCAAACAAAGTTAACAAATTGAAATTCCCGAGACTTCATCTTATCAAGGAGAACAGATTGTGTGGAACCACTCCAGATATGTAATGCATACTCCATACAAGGGCGAATATCTCCCCTATTCAGAGAAAGTAACTGGGCTGGTGAGAAGAAGTTCCGAAGGCTTCCTTAGAAGCTTGTTAAGAAACAGAATTGCTTCAGTCCTTAATATAATTAAGGTCACGAGAAAAGGAAACACACGAAGGTTTGAGTTATGTATTTTCGAAGAAGATATTACAGTTGTGTGGGAGATCATTTCAAGTAGACAGATGAAGGAACTCTGCTTTTAAGGCATTGAAATCTTCCATTTTATTTGCCCAATTAGAGATACGGGAAAGATCAGAGGTCAGCTCCTCCAAGGCCAAAATCCTGGAATGTTCAAATTGCTCTTGGATGGGTCGATCCCAAATTGGAAAGAGTAATGAAGTGCAGATTCACTTCCATTGTAGTGAGTGGATAGAAAACGAAGTAGTGGAGTGGTCATTTATGAAAAGTAGAAAAAGAAATTGGGACTAAGACAAAACTTGAGGAACACCACCATTAATACATTTAACGGATGAACGGTGAACATCTACAATAGCTGCTATTAAACGATCGGAAAGGAAATCAGAGGAAGGATAGATACCGTAAAAGAGAAGAAGGAAGAAGAAGAAGAAGAGAAGAAGTAAGAAAGAGAGAAGAAAGAAGAAGAAAGAAGAAGAAGAAGAAGAAGAAGAAGAAGAAGAATTTCAAAAAAAGAAATAATTGAAAAATTAAAGATAATTAATAAAAGATAAAAGATAAAAGAAAGAAAAGACAGAAATTATGTTTTGAAAAATTTTAAAGATAGAAATTTTTTTGATAATCATAATAATATTAATATTTTAATAAGTAACAATATTTTAAGAACATTTTTAAGAGCAGAAAAATTTATTTACCATACTTTTACAGTATGGGAACAGTTCTAAATTAATATTCTTTATCTTTCAAGAAAATTTATTAAGGACTATCTCTAGAATAAAAGAAGTTAAAACCTCTATGAGTATATGTTACCAATTATTTCTTACTCCTCGTGAAGTACATTCAGTGTCAGTGGTATTTAATGTTTAAATAATAAATGCTGAATCTATAATGCAGTTTTACTTCAACTCAAAATATCAATTTCGAGGCTCACTCAAAAATAACCTGATAAAATTCTAATTTTTACTTAGTAACAATTGAATGTGATATTGCAAACACAGACTCTATGTTTTCACAGATAAGGAAAATAATATATACATAAAAGTAAGAACTGATTTCTTTATCGAATTATATTTTGCACAGACATTGAACTTCTTTAGTCTCGGAACCTTTATCGTACGGTGAGCTGTTCACCAAATAAAAGCGATAAAGCCCACCACTTCATTAACGTTCATGTTGCTCTGTGTGCCAGCCTATTATACGTCTAGCGGAAATTTTTTATATATAAAAAAAATCGCTCCTACTATGACGACATGATTAGCCACATAGAAGTACCAACTTTGAAATAAGATTTGAAAATCAACTAAGCAATTTATCAAACTGATGTTCATTATGTTCTTTCACCTCAAGTTTGCAGTGCTCCTTATATTTTACTGAAATTTATTCATAAATTAATGAATTCTTGAATGGTTTGTTGAAATGAGTATGTTCTATTTAGCAGGTTGACAACTCTATGATAAATGTTAGCTTTATTTTTAAATTTCATCAATATTATTTATTTGTGGGTCATTCACTATTAAAATGAGAAGTATAAATGACAACTTTAAAGAAATTACTTTTTCATATTTTGAAATATATTTTCGGTTTAAAGAACAATAATGTTCTATAAGAGCTTTATATATTCCAACCTCTATTTAAATTCAAATTCTTTCATTCAATTAGGGAATGGCGGGATTGTCTCTTTTAAAGCTATTAAAACTTATTGAACTAATGGCATCTCGGTTTGATTCGAGATTACTTATGTCCTTTTCCATTTTCAATATGACTAAATTTTAGGAATAAATTAGAAAAATAGAAAGATATTAGTCAAACTTTCTCTTTAATAATACCTTAATATTAATAATAATAATATTAATTAAATATATAATAATTTAATTAATATAATTATAATAATTAATAATTATTCAATATGGATGAGATAATATATATATATTTAATTTAAAATACGATAAAGTATTAAATAAAACAAATGTATTAATAATATAATTAATATTAATATATAATAATAATTATATAATAATAATTAAATTATAATATTAAAGTAATAATATAATAATAATAATATATAATAATAATAATTATATTTTTATACAAATTGAACTAGCATACCAAATAAATTAAGAGAAGTATAGAGATATAATATACTTTGACAAAGCTAAAGTCACGATAATATAAGTATATATTGGTAATAGAATCATTTATGTTAAGTATAAAAAAAAAAACGTTATGAGATAGAAACTCTAGCACTCACACTAAAAGTCCTACGATTATAATTTCTGTATTTTGCCAAAATAATATCTACAAAAACTCTGGATTCCATCAATCAAATCTCATAAATTATATATTTATACTATAAATGACTTATAAATTAATAACTCATTAAACCTTTATTATTCTCCTTCTATAACTTTCTTCTGCAAAGTAACATAACTAATAAAATACTTAAATTTTTAAATTTAATAAGTAACAAGCTCCCAATATTATATATATTTTATTATTTTTATTATATTTTATTAATATTTTAATTTTCATAAATTGCTTTGAAGTACTGAACTATTACACAAATCTCACAGGGAATTACTATCACAAAGTCCCAAAATATCTATAGAGGATTTTAATTTTCATAAATAATGGTATCTATTAATATAAGATAATATATTATATAATATATATAATATTATATAATATATAATATTATATATAATTATATATTAATATATATTACTAATATAATATATTAATATATCATATAATATATATATTATAATATATAATTATATATATATAATACTATATTAATATTAATAAGTATAATATATATATAATAATATAATATATAGACTTATATATATATTATATATAATATAACTATATATTAATATATTATAATATATATATTATTATATAATATTAATATATATATTATACTATTATAAAATATAATATATATATATATAATAATATATATATAATATTACTCAATTTTGTTTCAATAATTTTTCTTAGGATATAAATGATAGTGAATATGATTTATACTATATATTAGGTATAATATATGAGTTTATATAGATGAATATATACTATATGCATTGCTGCATATTGCTCTATTTTGTTTCAATTGTGAAAATATAACTATTAATCTCTTATAGTTATATATTACAAAATATGATATAATTACTTATCATTAATATAATATAGTATAAGTGTGAAACTACAAAATAATTGCTATGAGCGCTCTGTCAATAAACGGGATTGGTTACTATAATTAAACATCATCCTACTCCTGAAATACAGCGCAAGATAGCTAATAGAGCACTAGTACACACCCGATAAGGAAGTTTGCTGGGTAGTAGTGTTAAAGTATTGTATGAGGAGCGAGAATGAGCAAGAGCAGAGCCTGTGACGAAAAAACACCCTACTAAGCTAAGAGTTGTTATGATTTTTCGTCCATAGTTTTCAGTACTATCATGGATTAGTTGATTTGAAGTTGGTGTAAACGCTTACAAGAAACACAAGTGGAAGTAATACAATTAATTATGGGTAATAAGGCCACCTTAATAGCAAATAGATATGATTTCTCTAATCATTACCAGCTTTCCACCACTCTTCCTACTAGTTTCCACCACTCTTCCTGCCAGTTTCCACCACTCTTCGTATATACTATATTTTCTCACCCGTACTTCTTTACTATACCAATTATAGTAATAGTAATAACCACATAAAATTAACTCTCAGATTTCTATTGTGCTAGACCTCAGTTATATATATAGCTATAAAGCAAGCAATGCTGATATAACTTATATCTCAGTATTGCATACGGAGATAGCGTTCGAGCGACTAGCAAAGCCTAAACTACACCTAAACACTGCTATTCCCCGTTTCTCCCCCATTGTGGAACAATGGTAGTGGAAAACCATAAGAGAGGTAATAGGTAAGATTTTTTTAATATTATTTCATAACTATGATGATATATATGTTACTTTTGTGCTGCAATATATATAATCCATCCAGTAGTTTTTATTATTATATTTTACGATATAATATAGGTAAGTATAACCAGAATAGCAACAAGAAGTAATTAATAAAATTAATTATTATATTTCGTCATATTTGCTCATATAATACGTGCAAAAGTGTCTGAAATGCACAATCCTACGCTATTAAAATTTAAAATTATAACGTGAAAAAAGTAAAATAATTGATCTTTTGAGTACTAAGAACTTTATATAGTGATATCTTAAAATTGTCTAGCACAAGTTGATCATTATCTACAATATATGCAAAATATTTGCGAAATGACTGTAAATAGATTGCCTGCTATACTTCTCCTCTCACTCATGATTAGATGATAAAGAATAGATCTGTGAAAAGGGATAGCTCACTATACTGATCATTACGAGGATGAACGAGCAGACACGTGCACTTCATCGCGCTGTAATATAGGACTCAGAAAACATAATATATAAACCATCCATTGAAAAAATGCATCATGGTGCACTGCGAGAACCTCTGGAAGCTGTCTGAACCACAATGAGGGATAGTAGAAACAGTCTTTCGTAAGTGCTAATAGGGTTATAGTATTGCAAGATAATGAGGCGAAATATTGTTGACACCAGCACAGTGAGGGACTGTGTGTGTCGAAAATGAACAGGTATATTTTGAATAAGAGGATGCATGCCAGATGATCTGGTGGGTTGAGAATTCACATGAGAGGATGAACGAGGAGAAAGTGGCAACTCAAAACGATAGATTGGTTAGTTGGAGAACCCGAGAGGGTAACACGCTATATCCAAGTGCAGGAAGACCTAGATATCGAGACGCAAGAAAGAAGTGAATTCTGGGTAGAAAGGACCATTGAGGAAGACATGGAACGCGTCGATGCGATTGCAGGAGTGTGAGGTGAAGATTTGTGTCTTAGAAGTGATAGAGAAGATTTCTAGTATGAAGAGTGCCGGCCCCGCTAGACAGGTGCGTTGACCTTCCTGGGAAAACGATGTAAAGTAATATATATATATGATATTATAAAATAAACATTACTATATTAGTATAGGTATTAGTATTATTATTATAATAATATATAAACGTTATATAGTGTAATATATATAATAGTATACTCTATGTTAAGATAGCAACGGAAGATTAGGTATAACAGACAGCTA
>JABUQX010089047.1:25000-33156 GCA_015478945.1 Trachelipus rathkii | reverse complement strand
CTTGGGAGAAAGTAGAAAGGCTGAAGGGGCCCATTTATCACGGTTTTATGGATTGTCTTTAAAGACGTTGCCGGCATCAAAATCGTTATACAGAAAAGAAAAGTGAAAAAGCAAGTCCCATTCTTCTGACGATGTCATTATTGTACATAAAAGTAAAAGGCACCTGCGGTTACATCAAGAAAATAAACAAAATATATAAGTTTGCCTACTACTTGCAGTTGAGCAATGATATTTCGCGTTATTGGTGGAAACAACTAGAAATCTTTTATGAATTTGAAAAATAGCAATAAAATACTTTCGCTCCCATCATCAGGTCGAACAGTGAAAAGAATATGTTGGTACAGGAGGAATATTTAATGAGAGCCGGCAAGGGAAATAGGTTATGGTTCTGAAAAGGACAGAACTGCTATGTTCTGGCATTTTTCCTTAGGAGCTTATTCAATGAAGTTTAATTTATATTTTAACTACGAACTTTTCAATTTTCATTTTAATTATCTTTTAATCATGTGAATAGTTGCTATAGGTAAGAAATAATTATTTACTTTTTGTTTTATTACTTTTGTTATATAAGTTTTCCTTTATTTTTTCACATAATGGATTGACCGAACTTTGAAACTATTCGGCAGACGAATGGACTGATTAGCGGCGATATTCTGTTTCGGAAGCAGACTTTTTAGCCGATATTCGGTATTCGGTATTCGGCTTTTTCACTATTCGGCAATCCCTAGTATATTATATATGATTAATTATATAATACTATATAATTATATATATTATCATATTATTAGTATATATTATTATATATATATATTTATTATATTTATAATGATATAGGTGTTTTTATAAAGTAATGAATTATAGCTTCTGTCATTCTTTTCTCTATATGTTATTTGCTTATTTCATTATTATTTTATATATTTATTTATTATATATATTATAATATATTATACTAACTTATATATAGACAAACAATGATGATATATGATTATATATATCTATATTATTAATATTATTATATTCTTGTATATAATATATATTTTATTATATATATTATATAATATTAATATATATTAATATATTATTATATATTAATATATATAATTTTAGCTATATATAATGTATATATATTTATAAAAAACAAAAGATATATTTATTTATTTATGTATAATATAATTTATTTATTTTTAATATCTTAATATTGTTCTATTTGTAATATATAAAAGAATAACTTCGCTACTTATTATATATATATTATTATATATTATATATATATTTATATATATTATTATATATACTACATTTGCCGAAATGATATTTAAAAAAAGACGGGGTGCACCGTCGACAAAATCTATAATAATATAGATCACCTGCCTCAATAGCTAACCTTAAACACTAGAATAAAAACTATGTTACACATTCTATTATAAAGGAACCTGAAAATAAGTACAATTGATCTGGGGAGCGTGTTATCTCTCAAATGCGGAGGAAGGCCTTGTTTTTTATACGTAGGCTACAAAGGTGAGGCAAATTGAGAAGTTGACGTAGGAGCTTTTGGGCTAGGCGCGACTAAGATTGTGGATGGGGTTTTTCTGAAGCCCTGGAGCGAAGGCGGTGCGTGGGATGAGCGACGAAGACGTCGTTGTAGGCGTGAGCAGGAAGATTAATCCCGAGTCTGGGGTCACCAAAATGAGGTTGCTTGACCTTCATTAGGAATGTTTAAACTAAGATTTTCCCAATTTAGTGACGCACAACAATGGAGACAAGGGCTGCCCGAGATATAGGCATTGCATAAAAATATTAAAGTATATAATATTTAAACTAATAATAATAATACAACATATTAATATAGAAATTAATAAAAATATTTAAGTGTAAAGGCGAAAACAACTTGTGCGCGAGGAGGAGTAGGTAGGAAATTTGTTTTGGTGCTTAAAATAATAACAAAACGGAATTTTACTAGTTTAAAAATCGGACGTGGCTGAATTACATTCAGTATTTATTCAATATAACTTATAAATGAAAGCATTTATATGGATTAACACACTTCTAATTTTAAAACTTTACTGTTCACATATAACACCTCCCCGTGCTTGGCTAACATTGGTCAATGACTAAACACAGAAGTAACTATGCGTCACCAGGCGTAACGTGGTGAGAGGACTCAGAGGCAACGAAGGTCTACGAATGAAGGATGATAGCAGAGTGAGAGAAATGGGCGGAAGAAAACGTTAATATATATATTCCAACCATTTTCGGGAAGTACTTTCATCCACACTTTACTTAGGTTTTAAAAGTATAAGGAACAAGACGGAATTTGTGGGGAAGACACAATACCGTTTGAGCAATAAGGCAAAAATAGCTTTGCCGCAGACAAAATTTGACGGCGAATAATGGAAAATTGTTTAACTATAATGGTGTGGAGTGGTTCTTACAGCGACGGAAAGACGGAGAGGAGAAGGTGGAGGAGGAAGAAACATAGGTAGGGTAGACGAGATGAGAGAGGAGAGAGAGGGAGAGGGAGAGAGAGAGGAGAGGAGGAGAGAGAGAGAGAGAACGGAGAAGAGAGAGAGAGAGAAGAGAGAGAGAGGCAACATATTATATTATATTATAATATATTGTTAGTAAATATATAAATATATCTTAGTTAGATATATATATATCTTATTACATATATTATATATATTTTATGTTGTCACCACACTCACGGGCGGCCCTTTAAGGGGGGTTGTTGCACGCTAATTTCATCACTAGCGTAAATAGAGAATGAGCACAGACGCAGGCTTTAAAGTGAGGGGGATCTAAATCGCAGGAGATGGAGGAATTCACGAAAGAGTCGGTTGGTTAAAGGAAGCGCACCGCAACGAACTAGACCTGGAGTTCTACATCAACACAACAACTCGTGGGCAGGCACAGCACCCTGGTGTACGGGCGTCAGTAAGGTTGTGGTACGTCGCAGTGGTAAGAAGTTGCTTGACCACCTTCGTTGCGCGTACCTATAGAAAAGGATAAAGCCACAACATCGCGCCGCAAGAAGATAGGGATCAAGTGATTCTGGAAAGAACCAGACGATTTTAGCCTTTAGGCTTGTTGATCGACCTAGTCCAAGCCGGGGGGGTGAACCAGGCCCCCACAGATTGGACAGTATCATACGAAGGCGGCTGAGACCTTGTTTGCTGGAGTAAACTGAGAAGAAGAGGAAAAAAAAATCACGCAGTCTAAAAGACTCCCAGTTTCTTTTGGAGGCCGCGTAGCAACCGTTTCGTGATGTGAGGTTTCCAAGATATTTTTTTGTTTATATTATTTTTAAGCCAAGGATGTTTATATTGTACACAGGAGAGACGAGAGACGTCGAAGAGATAGGAAGTTGAAGGTGGTTTAGGAGGGGATTTGAGAAGTTGGTTTTTAAGGATTGAATATTAAAGGGTCTGAGACACGACCATCGGAATCTATCCAGATCGGCGAGCATGGAATCGAGAAAACGATTAGGACGAGAGGCAATCTAGAAGTAAAGCAGGAGACAAGAATTGAATGAGTTGGAAAGAATAGAGTCGAGCTCATCGGCATATGATGTGGATAGAGTCGCATGTGCAGGTGAGAGATCATTAATGAAAAAGTGATAAAGTAGGAGATAAGACAGAACCTGAGGACAACCACTATTAACAGAACTACGGAAGTCGCTCCATTCAACCCAGCGATATTTGAGCGACTAAAAGAAAGTTGACATTTAAGAAGCAGAGAAGGAGGAAACCCAAAGGAGGGGAGCTTGGAGGCAGTGACGCGTGCCTTACCGGTCAAATGCTTTGGATATTGTGCAGCGCCACACGGAAGTTCCGTAGTTCCTGAGGGCGCGGAAAACATAAATGGGATTATAGGAAAGTATTCACAGGTAGACCTCGACGCCGAAACCGTACTGGGCATTCGGAAGAGGAAGGATTCCGAGTTTGTTCTATAAATGAGAGTTGAGAGTATTTAACGATTTTAGAATCTGAATAAGGTGAAGGCTATGGGCGATAGTTAGAAGGATCGAGGCGGCTTGCATTTTTTCGTGCATAGGACTGGACATGGCGTGCTGTCCAACAACTGAGGGAACAGTTGTTCGTTTGGACATTGTTATAGTTGACGAGGGGAGGGGCCAGTCGGAAGCCTCCTCAAACTCGGGGGAGGGATGCCCATCCAGGGCCCCCGCCTTCGAACGTTCAGATTCAGGAGGGCCATGCACGATCAATGTATCACAGGCAAAGACGTAGGAGCACCTGAGATGCGAGACAGGTGACGAGGGGACGGAATGGCCGAATCGTTCCGGGTTTGATTAGAGGAAATAGAAGAGGCCGAGAGATTGGCCTTTTCGTTGGAGAATTAGCAACAACCATCAGATTGAATAAGAGGAGGAAGGCAGATTTAGAGAAGTTGTTAGACGATGTTGTTTGGCAGAGGCCAGAAGATAGTCAGTAGGAGAACAAGGAGGTTAGCGCACTTTCGTTTGATGAAAGCCGCTTTGTCGGTCGAGAGTATCCAATGGCAACGTTTTCCGAGGGTGATGCAAAATTAGCGGAGAGTGATAGCGAACGAGAGTTTTCCACCCCAGATATTATATTATATATTATTTATATATAGTATATACTATATATTATATTATATATATATATTATTATATAGTTATATCATATATATATATTATATTTTATAGTATATTTCATATATTTTATATATTTATATATTATATATTGATGTCAACAAAAGTGTAACTGCATATTTTAACGAAACGTGGGTATATTGGAAATATACTAAATAATGAAAAAAACCGAACAACATGTTTCAATATTAACCAAAGGACATAAGTGCCTCAAATGTCTAATCGTTCACAAACGTGCAGGAACAGAACGTCTGAGGCATATTTAGCTATTAACTATCGAACAAACTTCGATTATTGATATTAATTTATATATTATATATTATATATATATATTTTTATTATATTATATATATATCTGTCTTTTGTATATATTATATATCTATTTATATATATATATCATATTATATATAGTATACTTAATAATATATATATATTTATTATATATAATAGATATTATATTAACTTATAATTATTATATAATATATATAATTTTATATTCTATGTATACTATAGATATTATTATATATATATACTATACGTGTAATTGACTGTAATTTTATAAGTATGAATATTGTTTGAAGCCGTAGATTTCCCGATATTTGCTATTTCATTATTATTGTTATATTATTCATTCATTTTATTTATTTTTATTATTTTTTTATTATCTATTATTATTTATTATTATTATTATTTTATTATTTTTATTATTATTATTTTATTTGATTATTATTATTATTAAATTATTATTATTATATTAATTATTATTATTTATTATTTTATTATTAGTATTGATTTTATTATTATTATTCTTATTTATTAATATATACTATATATTATATATATTTTATATATTTATTATATAAATTATATATATATTATATTATAATACTTATATATCTATATATATTATATTATGATATATATACGTATATTTATAATATATTATTTATATATATATTATATATACTATATATAATATATCTTATTTAATATATATATATAGATTTATCTATTGGAAGTATAAAAAGTTGAATATAATAGTGCAAGATCAGTGGTTTCAGACGTATTAAATAACAATCGGAACATTAAAGACAGAACATTGCCAGTTTAATTTAAATCATCATCAGCACGTTTGTTTTGAATTAACAGTAGGCAACCATTGGTCCTTTAGATGCTTGATAACACTAAACTTTACTCATTTATCAACAAAAATAAATGTAAATAATAAAAAATAATAAAAAATAAATAAATAAATAAATAATAAATAAAATAATAAATTAAATAAAAAGTTAAATATAAATAAATTAAAATAAAGATAAATAAATATGTAAAGTTAAATGCTCATGGATGATGGAATAGTATTAGTGTAAACGTTCGCTTCAACGTTTACGAGTTTTGAAGTGAGTGAAGCCTAGTCTTCAATATTGTGAATGGAGTTTCAATTTTGCCCTTTCATTTATTTATTTCTTTCTCTGGGTATCTCGTCTTTATCTTTATCTCTTTATCTTTTCTTTATCTTTATCTTTTTTACTTTATTCTCTTATCTTTATCTTATCTTTATCTTTATCTTTATCTTTATTCAGTTATCTTTATCCTTTATCTTTATCTTTATCCTTTAATCTTTATCTTTAATCTTTAATCTTTAATCTTTAATTCTTTATTCTTATTCAATCTTTAATCTTATATTTAAACATTAATCTTTTATCTTAAATCTTTTTTATCTTATTATCATAGTCTTACTCTTAATCTTAATCTTAATCTTAATCTTAATTCTCTATTGTCTTCTTCTTTGTGAACACTGAAGCTTTTTCTTGTTCTTTTCTTTTTCTTCTTCTTCTTCTTTTTTCTTCTTTCTTCTTACTTCTTCTTTCTTCTTCTTCTTCTTCTTTTCTTCTTTTCTTCATTCTTCTTCTTCTTCTTTTCTTTTTTTTCTTCTGTTTTCTTCTATTCTTTTTCTTTTTCTTACTTTTTTTTCTTTTTTTTTTTTCTTCTTTTTCTTCTTCTTTTCTTCTCTATTTCTTTTCTTCTATCTTTTCTTCTTCTTCTTTTTCTCTTCCTTCTTTTCTTCTTTTCTTTTCTTCTTCTTCTTCTTCTTCTCTTCTTCTTTCTTCTTCTTTTCTTTTTTTCTTTTCTTCTTTTCTCTACCATTTTCACTCTTCTTTCCTTCGTATTCGCCTTTTCGTCTTCTTCTCTTCCTTCTTTTATTCTCTTTTCTTTCTATTGGTACCATCTTCTTCTTTTCTTTCTTTTCTTCTTCTTTTGGATTTTTGGCGTCCATACTCAAAAGGACATAAGAAAAAGATGGAACGAATTCAAGAGGCAAACCAAATTAATACAGATGAGAGGTAAGTCATACGACACACGATTCGTGAATGTAGTTATACTTCTTTAGAGACAGAGACTGAGAGGAAACATTAATAGAAGTTTCAAATAGCTAATAAGTATGACCAGTATCGTTACAATGCAATTTTGATATGATTTTAATGGTTGTAACCGGAAGGCAATTGGGCACAACTTGTCATTAAACGATTTCAAACATTAGCAAAGTTTCTGGTCATTACGATGTAATTTGAGAGTGGAATGTTGTCTCTTATGAATAGGTGGATAGGGCGATAGTCGATTTATTCAAGGAAAAGTTGGATCAATTTTAGGAAGGAATTGGTCTTTGACTTTCATTCCGACTTGGATTTTCATGCGCAGGCCCCGTAGTCTGCAGCGTGCCTGACTAAAGTTAAAACTCAAGAAATTATTGAGATTATTTGGTATGTTAAAGTACATTTCTTAAGGATTTGGCGCGAGAACCGTTTTGATGTTTCACCAATTAGAACATTTCTGTTCTAAGATGGATGATTTAATCGATCCACGAGTAGTTAAACTTATCCAAAACAAATTTCTGACACTTGCCGACTATGTTGTTTGTACTTTGAACACTTACTGTTCTGAGTGAAGTACCTCTAGTTACTGAATACTGTAATTAAAAAGCTTTGGTGTTCTATTGACGGTGATTCTATCGGACAATGATTAGGAAATAACCAGAACATATTACCCATTATAGCAATATGTTGTTTTTTTGCTTAGAAACAGAACTAATCTGTAATGAATAACTGTATGAATAACTGTAATGATAGCTGTATAAATAGCTTTGTGTCACCGCTAGAAATAGCTGCTTCTAGGACGGGTGATCCATCGCTCCACTGAAGTGTAGAATATTAAAGAAAAATTTCACCCACTTGTGGACTTATGTGGTTTGTTGCCTAGAACAGAGCTGTTCTGAGTTTGAGCAAACTAGGTATGTCATATTTACATGTGGAATTCCAACACAATAAATAACAAAATACTTACCAGACTTTACTATTTATTGTTTGAAGAGATGCAGATGTTAAGTGATCACTTTCATGATGTTTTTACATCTCGAATAGCTAAAGTTAATACCCTTATTTCAAAAAATACAAAAGATTTGTTTTTGTAAAACAGTAACATCCAACAACATTAAGTAAACGTATATACTAACAGCTAGCCTTGA